>WNWK01009238.1:0-78196 GCA_009830355.1 Cherax destructor
CTCTTTCAAGCAGAAGGCCCTATCCATATACCTAATTTGACTATCCCCAACAAGAACAATGTTCTTACCTTCCTTGGTGTCGTTCGTGATGTTCCCTGTAGTCGACTCACATTCATCGGGTAACACGGAGAATCGGTTCGATGTTTCCACAACAGGTTTCTGGTTCTTCGTTAATTCTACCTCTCCATCCATCCTCTTGATCTTTAACTTTGTCCCATGCATTCCGGCCACTGTCCAGGTTCCTTTCTTGGCTTGAGGATTCTCAACAGGAGGATTACTACGAATCCTCTTGTTTTCCTCAGTCAGTCGCTGTATGATAACATAAGATAACATAAGAAGCCATCTCGATAGGCATAATTTGATTAATGATACTCAACATGGATTCACCAGGGGCCGTTCCTGCCTAACTAATTTATTAACTTTTTTCAGTAAGGCTTTTGAGGCAGTTGATCATGATAAAGAATTCGATATTGTTTATTTGGATTTTAGTAAGGCTTTTGATAGAGTACCACATCAGAGACTGTTAAAGAAAGTGGCTGCTCACGGCATTGGAGGAAAAGTGTTTTCATGGATCGAGTCATGGCTCACCAATAGGAAGCAGAGGGTGTGCATTAATGGGGTTAAATCTGAGTGGGGATCTGTAACAAGTGGCGTTCCACAGGGATCGGTTTTGGGCCCGTTGTTGTTTATAATATATATAAATGACCTTGACGAGGGAATTACTAGTGATATGAGCAAATTCGCTGATGACACGAAGATAGGTAGGATAATCGATTCAGACGTAGATGTCACGTAACTTCAGGAGGATTTAGACAAACTCAATTCCTGGTCAGAAAAATGGCAGATGCAGTTCAATGTAGATAAATGCAAAGTTCTAAAGCTCGGGAATGTTCATAACCCTAGCACCTACCAGCTTAATAATGTTGAACTCAGCCGTACAGAATGCGAAAAGGATCTGGGGTTATGGTAAGCAGCAACCTCAAACCAAGTCAGCAATGCCTAAGCGTAAGAAATAAAGCAAATAGATTACTGGGATTTATATCAAGAAGTGTAAGCAACAGAAGTCCAGCGGTTATATTACAGCTTTATACATCATTAGTAAGGCCTCACCTAGATTATGCAGCTCAGTTCTGGTCTCCATTTTACAGAATGGATATAAATTCGTTAGAAAACATTCAGCGACGAATGACAAAGTTAATTCATAGCATTAGAAATCTTCCGTATGAAGAAAGATTGAAGACCCTTAAATTACATTCACTTGTAAGACGAAGAATGAGGAGACATGATCGAGGTATATAAGTGAAGATGGGTATTAATAAGGGGATATAAATAAGGTCTTGAGGATATCTCTCCAAGAGAGAACCCAATAATGGATTCAAATTGGATAAGTTTAGATTTAGAAAGGATATAGGAAAATATAGGTTTGGAAATAGGGTAGTTGATGAGTGGAACAGTCTGCCTAGTAGGGTCATTGAAGCTATGACCTTGGGTAGTTTCAAATTTAGGTTGGATAAATTCATGAGTGAGAGGGGTTGGATTTGAGTGGGACTCGCACTTGAGTTAATAGAATCTTCAAAGCTTATTTCTTGGGTAGAATTGAAAATTAGGTTGGGCAATTATTCTGTTAGTGGGATGGATTATGAAGGACCTGCCTAGTATGGGCCAACAGGCCTGCTGCAGTGTTCCTCCTTTCTTATGTTCTTATGTTATCAGTTATACTCGAAAAGTCAGATACATAAAGCTTGAGTTGGAGAGCTTGAACGTTCAAGCTCTCCAACACAATCTCAACCAGGTCGAGCCATCAATCCAGTTCACACTAGAAGAAGAAATCGACAACACTCTTCCTTTCCTTGATGTTCTTGGGTCTTTGAAAGACGACCATAGAACTGTGGGTTTTAAGTCTATCGAAAACCTACCAACCAACACGATCCCACTTCACCTCTTTACTCATCCACCAGATTTTCAAAAGACCGATTGTAATTATAGCTTTTTTCCCCGCCACTTTAGAATCTGCTTCCTTGAGTTCTCTTGAAAGTGAATGACCCTTATTGAAAGTTTCTAAACTCAACCAACCTCTCTCACTTTATTGAGACCACACGACGGGCAATTAAAACATTTCATCACCAAAACTGCAGAGGGGGAAAAATGCCAAGCAAGAAATTACATATCCTCCTCACTTTAACTCCATTGCCCAAAAACGTTTAAACATTTTTCCAGAAACACTCCATACAGTCCCCAAGTATTCAAACCGTCCCCAAACCTTAGCCCCACAAAAATCAAGGATATTACCAGTAACAGACAGGACAAACTTCAATCCACTGCAGGGGTATACACAATCCCTTGTAATGACTGCAGCAAATTATACGTCGGCGAAACATCCAGAGACCTACAAACACGTATTTCAGAACACCAGTACGCAGGCAGATCTGACTACCCGAGAAATGCCTGTGTTCAACACCGAAATTCACACAACCATTTAATCAACTACAGAAACGCAAGACTCATCGCCAGAGAAGACAACACTCAATACCGAAGAATCCTAGAATCATCACTCATCTGTATATCCAACAACTTCAACCAGAACAACGGCTTCTACAACATAGCTGAACCTATTGCCAAGAAACTTCTTCATCGCTTTCCCACATAGAAGTGTTAGCAACAGAAGTCCAGAGGTTATATTACAGCTTTATACATCATTAGTAAGGCCTCACCTAGATTACGCAGCTCAGTTCTGGTCTCCATATTACAGAATGGACATAAATTCGTTAGAAAACATTCAGCGTAGAATGACTAAATTAATACATAGCATTAGAAATCTTCCTTACGAAGAAAGATTGAAGACCCTTAAATTACATTCACTTGTAAGACGTAGAATGAGGGGAGACATGATCGAGGTATACAAGTGGAAAATGGGTATTAACAAAGGAGATATAAATAAGGTCTTGAGGGTATCTCTCCAAGAGAGAACCCGCAATAATGGATTCAAGTTAGATAAGTTTAGATTTAGAAAGGATATAGGAAAGTATTGGTTTGGAAATAGGGTAGTTGATGAGTGGAACAGTCTGCCTAGTAGGGTTATTGAAGCAAGGACCTTGGGTAGTTTTAAATTTAGGTTGGATAAATTCATGAGTGAAAGGGGTTGGATTTGAGTGGGAATTGCACATGAGTAAATAAAATTATCAAAACTTATTTCTTGGGTAGCATTGAAAATTAGGTTGAACAAATATTCTGTTAGTGGGATGGAATGTGAAGGACCTGCCTAGAATGGGCCAACAGGCCTGCTGCAGTGTTCCTCCTTTCTTATGTTCTTATGTTCTTATGAAAAACTGCAGAAGGTCTACCCATATACTGTTGGTGTTGGTGGGTTGGTTTTGACATGGACTTGCCAAGTATGGGCCAGTAGGCCTATTGCAGTGTTCCTCCTTTCTTATGTTCTTATACTTGTCCAATCTCTTCTTATGTTAAGTAAAAGGACACAAATGCAACTAATGTGACATTTTATTGTGGCAACGTTTCGCTCTCCAGGAGCTTTCTCAAGCCGTTACAAGCGATACATGGACACAGTGGGCTTATATATACTCTCAAAGTGAGGTGAAATACTAGTGGTGGTCGAAGTAGTAGTGATAAGTAGTAGTAGTAGTAGTAGTAGTAATACAATAAGGTAGAACAATCAATATGCACATGAGTAAAAGGTGATAAAACAAATACTTGGGTAGTATAACAATAGGTTAGACAAATATTTTTGATGGAGGCTGAAATATAGAAGGCCTGTAGGAGTGTTCCACATCTGCGATGTGCTTGTGTTGAATTAGCAGGAGAGACTATGTGATGGTAGGGTTAACTGTTTTCAGGAGGATTCTTGCTAAGACTTCAGAGATGGTGAAGCTGCCTTTGTTTTGTTTAATTGTGTTAGAAACAGAGATAAGTGCTGATTCAAGGCATTTGCGTCTACGGAAATTAGTTTCTTTGATTACTAGTCGGGCGTCTTTGAATTTCATGAGATGATTGTTGGAATTTCGGTGTTGTACACAGGCGTTGTTCAGGTTATCGTTTTTGCATGCATTAATGTGTTCATTGATGCGTGTCTCGAGGTTTCTTGCCGTTTCTCCTACATAAATTCTGTCGCAGCCTCCACAGGGTATAGTGTAGACCCCTGCGTTGACTGGTTCGTGGTGCTTGGATTTAGTCCTGGTTAGATCCTTAATAGAAGTACTGGAAGCGATGGCGACTCTAGTGTTAGCTTGTGCAAATACTTTAGAAATGTTGGATGCAACCTGGCTGTTGGGAAGGATTATAACTTTGTTTGGAGAGCTCTTTTCTTGCAATCTTTGATGAAAAAGGAAGGAAAATGTAAATCAGTGAAGGTTTGGTGAATGTATGTACATTCCTCGTAAAGAAACTCAGGACTACAAATTCGGTAAGCTCTTAGGAAGAATCCGATGATGATGCCTCTTTTGGTCTTAGTATCTTGACTGGAATAGAAGTGTATGAGATATTCACATTCCTTTTCCAGAAAGAGTGGGCTGGAGATTCTGTGAGCCCTTAAGAAGTAACCAGTGGTGATACCCAGCTTTTCTCTGGAATCTTTGTATAAGTAGATGTTAATGACGTTTTTATTATTGGGCTTCCTCTAAATTTTAAATGTCAAGCTGTCCACCTGTGTATAGAAGAACATCAAAGAAAGGTAGACGGTTCTACATTCTCCCTCTAAAATGAATTTAATGATGAGCTCAACGTTGTTGATGGTGTTCAAAATTATCTGAATACTAAGTCTCTTGGGGATGATGGACAGTATCGAGAGGTCTCCTTCATTAAACGTCTTGAATATTTGCGTCTTTTTCCCTCAGTCTGTTACTATTAACATACACCTGTTCTTGCTCAATGATAACCAACGTGGAAACAAACACAGGAGGTTGACTGATTTCTATATTTCGACCCCGTTCTGGGATCCTCTTTCTTGAACATTTTAAATCCTATGCGTTATTCCCAGACTTCAGAATTGCAAAACTAAACAGAATAGTTTAACATTATGTCTTCAGGATTCCTTGGGGAGAAGGTAATGGACAGTGGAAGGACAATACTGCAGAGGACCCACGGAGCCTCCTTCTTCCCCATCTATATCCACGATCTGCAGGACCGCTATGAGGAGGTAAACTCCAGCCTGCCCACCATTCTCCTCCTTCGTGACCCAGCCAGGTGAGTCTTAACATCTACTTCTGATTTACTTACTCTTAGATTTAAGTCTAGCTTCTAGTTTCCTAATTCCAGTCATTGGCGGACCTACATTTATGGGGCCCTGAAGCTTGAATTGGTATGGGGGACCCGTCAAAACCAGCAACAGCTAGCCTACATGATACTTTAATGACCTTCAAATTTTTATTTTAACTATTATTTTATATTGAATCACACAATATTATTATATTTTAAAAAAACCTTATCATACAGTAGACTCAAAATTTTTAAGCAATGTGGACTAAAGTCGCGTCTGGGGGCCCTGTGGAATTAGGGGCTCCTGAAATAAGTTTCAGGGGCCCCTGAATTCCGCCCTTGATTCCATATTACCTATTTTCAGCCTTGGGAACTAGTAACACTCTGCCCAAGGATTTATGAATTAAGAACATAAGAACATAAGAACATAAGAATGGAGGAACACTGCAGAAGGCCTACTGGCCCATACAAGGCAGGTCCTTATCAAAACCACCACTACCTAAGAATTTATTCCCGTACTCACGACACAAATCAAACCCAGCCCCTCCCACTCATATATTTGTCCAATCTCTTTTTAAAGCCACCCAAGGTCCTAGCCTCTATCACAGTACTCGGAAGATTGTTCCACGCATCTACAACTCTGTTCGAAAACCAGTACTTGCCTATGTCCTTTCTAAATCTAAATTTATCCAATTTAAATCCGTTATTTCTGTTCTTACTTGGTTCGATATCCTCAGTATTTTATTAATATCTCCTTTGTTTATGCCCATCATCCACTTGTACACCTCGATGATATCTCCCCTCATTCTACGTCTCTCCAGAGAGTGGAGATTCAACGCTCTAAGTCTATCTTCATACGGGAGATTTCTTATACTGTAAATCATTTTAGTCATTCTTCTTTGTATGTTCTCCAATGAATCTATATCCTTCCTGTAGTAAGGAGACCAAAACTGAGCTGCATAATCCAAATGAGGTCTCACTAGTGATGTATAGAGCTGTAAAATAACTTTTGGACTTCTGTTGCTTATACTTCTTGAAATAAATCCTAGTAATCTGTTAGCCTTATTGCGCACACTTAGGCACTGTTGTCTTGGCTTTAGATTTCTGCTTACCATGACTCCCAAGTCTTTTTCACATTCTGTATGATCAAGCTCAACTTCACCTAGTTTATAAATTCGAGGGATATTTTCATTACCAACGACAAGCACCTTACACTTGTCCACATTGAACTTCATCTGCCACTTTTCAGACCAAGACATTAATTTATCCAAATCCTCCTGGAGTTCACTGTTATCCTCCTCAGAATGAATTATACGGCCTATTTTTGTATCATCAGCAAATTTACTCATGTCACTTGCAATTCCTTCATCAAGGTCATTAATGTAAATTATGAACAACAATGGGCCCAAAACTGATCCTTGTGGAACGCCACTAGTGACAAATCCCCATTCAGATTTGACCCCATTAATGGAAACTCTCTGCTTTCTATTGGTAAGCCATGCCTCTATCCATGCTAGAACTTTACCTCCTATACCATGAGCTGCCACCTTTCTTAAGAGTCTCTTGTGAGGTACTCTATCGAAGGCCTTACTGAAATCCAAGTAAACTATATCATATTCTTTATCACTGTCTACTGCCTCAAATGTTTTATTGAAAAACGTCAGTAAATTTGTCAGGCAGGAACGACCTCTCGTAAACCCATGCTGAGATTCATTAATCAAATTATGTTCTTCAAGGTGACTTCTGATAATATCAGCTATAATTGATTCTAATAATTTGCCTACTATAGACGTGAGGCTTATTGGACGGTAATTTGATGGAATGGACTTATCCCCTGATTTGAATATAGGAACTACATTAGCTATCTTCCACATCTCTGGCACAACACCAGTTAGGATGGACGTATTAAACACATTCGTTAATGGCTGACTAAGTTCCATTTTGCATTCTTTAAGTACCCTGGAAAACAACTCGTCGGGTCCCGGGGACTTATTTTGCTTCAGTTTATCTATCTGTTTGATAACCATGTCCCTCGTGACAGTAATATTAGTTAATTTGAATTCTTCAGGAACTGAATAATTGTTAATTTCTGGAATCTCATTTACGTCTTCTTGTGTAAAGACTGACAAAAAATAGTCATTAAATAGAGAACACACTGCAGCAGGCCTGTTGGCCCATACTAGGCAGGTCTTTCACAATCCATCTCACTAACAGAATATTTGCTCTACCTAATTTTCAATGCTGCCCAAGAAATAAGCTTTGATAATTCTATTTACTTCATGTTCAAGTCCCACTCAAATCCAATCCCTCTCACTCATGAATTTATCCAACCTAAATTTGAAACTACCCAAGGTCCTAGCTTCAATAACCCTACTAGGCAGACTATTCCACTCATCAACTACCCTATTTCCAAACCAATACTTTCCTATATCCTTTCTAAATCTAAACTTATCCAACTTGAATCCATTATTGCGGGTTCTCTCTTGGAGAGATATCCTCAAGACCTTATTTATATCCCCTTTGTTAATGCCCATTTTCCACTTGTATACCTCGATCATGTCTTCCCTCATTCTTCGTGTTACAAGTGAATGTAATTTAAGAGTCTTCAATCTTTCTTCATACGGAAGATTTCTAATGCTATGTATTAATTTAGTCATTCTACGCTGAATGTTTTCTAACGAATTAATATCCATTTTGTAATATGGAGACCAGAACTGAGCTGCGTAATCTAGGTGAGGCCTTACTAATGATGTATAAAGCTGTGATATAACCTCTGAACTTCTGTTGCTTACTCTTCTTGATATAAATCCCAGTAATCTGTTAGCCTTATTACGTACGCTTAGGCATTGCTGTCTGGGTTTAAGGTTGCTGCTTACCATACCCCAAGTCCTTTTCGCAATCTGTATAGCTAAGTTCTACGCCATTCAACTTATAAGTGCTTGGGTTATGGACACTCCCGAGCTTCAGAACCTTGCATTTATCTACATTGAACTGCATCTGCCACTTTTCTGACCACGAATTGAGTTTGTCTAAATCGTCCTGAAGTTCCCTGACATCTACGTTTGAATAAATTATCCTACCTATCTTCGTGTCGTCGGCGAATTTGCTCATATCACTAGTAATTCCGTCATCAAGGTCATTGATATATATTATAAACAACAACGGGCCTAAGACTGATCCCTGTGGAACGCCACTTGTTACAGATCCCCACTCGGATTTAACCCCATATAAGAACACTCTCTGCTTCCTATTGGTGAGCCATGACTCGATCCATGACAGCACTTTTTCCCCAATTCCATGAGCTGCCACTTTCCTTAACAGTCTCTGGTGCGGTACTCTATCAAAAGCCTTACTAAAGTCTAAATAAACAATATTGAATTCTTTATCATGATCACCAGCCTCAAAAGCTTTACCGAAGAAATTTAATAAATTAGATAGGCAGGAACGGCCCCTCGTGAATCCATGCTGAGTATCGTTAATCAAATTATGTTTATCGAGATGTTTTCTTATAATATCAGCTATAATTGACTCTAGTAATTTGCCTACAATTGAGGTCAGGCTTATTGGGCGGTAATTTAACGGTAGTGACTTGTCCCCTGCTTTAAAAATTGGAATTACATTAGCAATCTTCCACATATCAGACACAACACCTGTTTGAAGAGATAAATTAAAAATGTTACTTAATGGTTCACAGAGTTCCATTTTGCATTCCTTAAGACCCCTGGCTGTAAGCTCATCAGGACCCGGCGATTTATTTTGTTTCAGTCGGTCTACTTGTTTCATAACCATTTCGCTAGTGACTGTGATATTACATAATTTATCTTCTTCAGGACCACTATAAAAAATAATTACTGGGATATTATTAGTGTCTTCCTGTGTGAATACTGAGAGAAAATAATTATTAAAAATAGAGCACATATCATTCTCCTTGTCAGTAAGATGCCCAGAGTTATTTTTAAGGGGACCTATCTTATCCCTAACTTTTGTTCTATAAACCTGGAAAAAACTTTTTGGGTTAGTTTTTGAATCCTTAGCAACTTTAATTTCATAATCCCGTTTAGCTTTTCTTATCCCCTTTTTAACGTCCCTCTTAATGTCATTATACTGATTTATAAGATGACCCTCACCTCTTTTTATGCGCCTATAAATTCCTTTCTTCTGCCCTAAAAGATATTTGAGCCTATTATTCATCCATTTTGGGTCATTTCTACTTGATCTAATTTCTTTATATGGGATAAATGTTCTTTGGGCAGCCTGTATAGTGTTCAGAAAACTGTCATATTGATATCTCTCTTCGTTACCCTAGTCCACAGATGATAAGTGTTCTCTAAGCCCATTGTAATCTGCTAAGCGAAAGTCTGGGACCGTTACTGAATTATCCCTACTGTCATACATCCATTCACTGTTAAAGGTAATTGATTTGTGGTCGCTTGTGCCGAGTTCCTCTGTAATTTCTAAGTTAATAACAAGGGCTTCCTTGTTTGCAAGAACCAAGTCAAGTAGGTTATTTCCCCTTGTAGGCTCTGTCACAAACTGCTTCAAAAAACAATCCTGAACTACTTCTAAAAAGTCGTTAGATTCTAAATTCCCTGTCAAGAAATTCCAATCAATTTGACTAAAGTTAAAGTCCCCTAGAATTACTACGTTATCATGCCTTGTGGCCTTAACAATTTCCTCCCAAATTAGTCTCCCTTGTTCCCTATCTAAGTTTGAAGGACGGTATATCACGCCTAAAATCAATTTTTCACACCCCTCTGAAAATTCTATCCAGACAGACTCTGTATGTGTTATTTCAGACTTTATACCCACTTTTATGCAACAATTTAAATGATCATGAACATAGAGTGCCACACCACCCCCCTTCCCGATACTTCTGTCTACTTGGAACAATTTAAAACCCTGGATGTGACACTCGGCAGGCATGTTCCGACTTTTCGTATTAAACCATGTCTCAGTTATTGCAAAAACATCAATATTACCCGCACTAGCAACTAATCTCAACTCGTCAATCTTATTCCTAGCACTACGACTATTGGTGTAATAAAAATTTAAAGACCCTACTTTCACTTTACCCTTCCTGCTCATTTCTGTTTTTCCACTATACCTATTACTGTCCTTGTCACCAAGTGCCACTGGCTTTCCAGTATCAACCTTATTTTGTCTATTACTAGTTCCCCTAGAACTCATAATATTAATACACTGGGATTTCACTGTTTTTCCCCCAAAACCCATACCACTAACTCTTTCCATTCAGTCTTGGTTCCCATTATCTCTTATTATTAAGAAACTTTCAGTTTCTTAATAATATGATTAATAAGATTAATAAGATTGATGAATGAATGCGACATTCAGTGATTAAGAAACTTTCAGTTTCTTAATCACTGAAAGTCGCATTCATTCTTCACTATACGATAAATGCCTCTCTTTACACTTGCAGTAATAAAAATGAAATAATGGAGTCAAACAAATGATCATATAATATTATTACTATTTCCCGAACTTCAGAACCATCATCTCTTATTGGAAACTGCTGAACCTCGAGGGAAGCAACAAGCATCTGGATGAGATACCATTGTCAAGGTTCCAGAGTCCAGGTTTGTATTCATTACTCTTCAGGTGTGCTACATACTTTCTTGATTGGTAAAGAGTTATTATTATAATATCGTTTTTATCATATAGCTAAGTTTATTCAATATATTTTAAAAATAAGATATGTAACCCAACCTTGGACAATTTTTCTCAAAAGACTTTCATGAGTTCGTGGGTGAAGCCACTTCACTGTGGGAGGAGCTGGCAGCAGACCGACTCTTGTGGTGTACTGGTCCGCTCTACGTTATCCATTATGAGGACCTGGTACACAACCCTTTGTACCACCTGCGCCGCCTGCTCCACTTCCTCAGGTAACACATCTCTCTACCTACATAGTATCTGGTAATAATTTATCTTGTTAAATATTTTCTCAACTTTAGTAAATAGATTTTCCTGATTCATTATAATAAAATTCAGCCTAAATGTTATTGACATTAACACAAAATTATAAGATTTATTCTACCTTCTCACAATGTTTAACAGTAATATATACGTTATACAATAACAGAATGTGAAGTGCTCGAGCATGGAATCATTATTATAATCAAATAAAGCGCTAAACCGACAAGGGTCATGCAGCGCTGCAGAGCAGAAAATAGTGCCGGGGCTATAAACAGCTAGGTGGAGAGGGATCAGAGGGGAGGGAAGGAAAGGGCTGTAAGGGATGCTAGGGGTTTTATGTCAAAGTTCGTATAGTAAAGCCGTTGCTGACAAAATGTCAAAAAGTGATCATAAGTCAAAGGTAGGACCGTCTACAAGAAGGGAAGATAAGGTAAGAGTGGTAGGGCATCGGCGTCGGTGGAGGTAAATCCTGCGAGCTCACTGGTAAATCGGACAGTCCACAAGAAAGTGAAGAACTGAAATAGGAACCCGACAAACTTCACAGAGAGGAATAGGGTGTCGTTCCATGAGATACCCATGGGTAAGGCGAGTATGGCCGATTCCGAGACGGGAGAGCGCAGTCTCCCGAGTGCGGCAACGGTGGTAAGAAGATGGCCACAAACCTAAAAGTGGTTTAATAGAGTGCAATTTGTTTTGGTGAATGTTCTACCACCGTTGTTGCCAACGGCTGCGAAGACGGACAGAGATGATTGTAAAATAGTCCCTGAACGAAATACCTCTATAGAAACCAGAAGATCACATACTGCTGACCGCGCAGCAGCATCCGCTTGTTCATTGCCCTGCACATCAATGTGTACAGGGACCCAACAGATAGCGACGTCTTTGTTTTTGTTAGCCACACGGTGCAACCAAAGTTGAATACGAAGGACCAATGGATGAAGGGAATTAAATTGTTTAATGACTTGTAAATGACTGAGGAAATCTGAAATGATCACAAACGCCAAAGGAGACATATGTAATACGGAGATGTGCTATAAGGATGGCATAGAACTCGGCAGTAAAAATAATAGCTGAATGTAACAAATGACCCCGGATAACATCGTCAGGGAACACCGCCGCGAACCCAATACCGTCAGAAGATTTAGAACCAACTGTATAAACAGCGACGGCACGAGCATGCGACCGAAAGTGATCAAGAAAAGAGAGCGAGAAGCAGCCGTAGATAGGAGAGCTATGTCGCATGGTAGAGGAGAACGGACCTCTCAAGGGAAAAAGGGAAAAGGCAGACGATACATGAACATACAAGGGAGGTAACTGGAGAGAAGACCGGAGTGAGTGAAGACGAAGAGAAAATTGTGTCTGTAAATGCTTGGACAAGTTAAAATATCTTTAAAAATTTAATTTACAATCTAAAACATATGTGTAAATGGGTTAGTTTCATCACTGAAAATGAAGCAATGCGAAATGCAGTATATATAAGAATCTTGATTTTGATTGTTTTGCAGTTCTTAAAACCCATCTCTTGGAACCGTCTCGCATTATCCTGTATTTAAAATAACCACAGTGGAAAAAAAAGTGAAATTTTAAGTGCCTTCGTTATTTCTACATTATCCTATATATATATATATATATATATATATATATATATATATATATATATATATATATATATATATATATATATATATATATATATATATATATATATATATATATATATATATATATTATATATATATATAATATGGATAAAAAGGCTTCAATGAAGAATATTTGGATTTCATACTGAAACCATTTGAATATTCCGCTTCCCCTTCCGCCCCCATCTTTTCATTATTCATTAGAGAGAGAGAGAGAGAGAGAGAGAGAGAGAGAGAGAGAGAGAGAGAGAGAGAGAGAGAGAGAGAGAGAGAGAGAGAGAGAGAGAGAGAGAGCATGTTAATAGTTCCGTTAGTCCGTTAGTCCGTTAGTCCGTTAGTCTGTTAGTCCGTTAGTCCGTTAGTCCGTTAGACTGGGTGACCCAGTGAGTAATATTTCCTCTGCATGTCAGCCACAACTTCTATATAAGATGAATCTGTCGTAATGCAATTGTTGTCTGATGAATCCTCCGTCATTACTGAGGTCTGCTGTGTCTGCTGCTGCTGCTCCTTCTGTTTCTGCTGCTACTGCTGTGTCTGCTGCTCCCGTGTATGCTGCTGTTGCTGTGTATGCTGCTGCTGCTGTGTATGCTGCTGCTGTGTCTGCTGCTTCTTGTGAAGGCATTTCTCACCTGATTTAACTATACGGGAGAACATTGTCTTTCATAAATGTTTAAAGAAGAAGCATTGAAACCAAAGCATAGCTATGCATTCTTCGCTTTAAAAAGACTTGAAAATCTCATCTTTACTCCAAGCATTATAAAAACTCAAGATTAATGAGTGGAAGAGAAAATCTCATCCCTCTTTTAAGTTGCCAATAATGAAACACTCTGACCTCTCCTTCTTTGCTTTCCAGGATTCCTGTAGACGAGGGACGACTCTCTTGCGTCTCCAAGCACCTGACTGGGCCCTTCAAGAGGAAAACTAACAGGAACTTGGACCCTTTCACGGAGGACGAAAAGATAAGGTTTGCCAACGCTGTCAAGAGAATCAATCGCCTGCTGTTAGTGCTCGGCTACCCACAACTCCCGGCGAGTGACTTTATACCCCACAACCTCCCTACTACAGGATCATGACTGTTGATATAGAGCATAGCTTTGCAAGGCCTGCTGCTGCTCTACTTCCTAAGTGTGATTGCTTATGTTTTGAGTTAATATGAGATGTGGCGTTCATGCCCACGTTTTTAATATTTGTAACCAAAATAAAATAAAAGAAGTGAAAAGGATATAATATAACAATTTCTAATAATTCCTTTCCAAGAAAAGTTAATTATAGAAATTCAACCAAAAATATCTTTCCCTTCTTCAGGAGTCTTTAATTTTCTCTTCATATTTGCTCAGACTAATCACTCTTTTTTTTTTTTGTATCAATAACCTATTTTCTTTGGGAGCATTAAGTTACATTTTAAAGTTGAGGGTAAAGGCTATGGCCCATCTCCCGCAGTTAAACATTTTATCAAATGTTACATATACCCGTGTGATCCCTCGTTATTAACTTCCAACAAAGCCGCCTACTATTCCTTTAGTAACATGACCCACGAAATCGTAATGACACGATTGTAAACAAACCATACCACTCTAGACCTTCGCGTGGCTTACGCGACGGTCTGGAGTTTTGAGACTCTCTGACCGCGGGTTCGAGCCCCACCCGTGGTATGATTCCTTTAGTAAGGATGCGAGGGATGAGTCTTGTACAACGATAAAATAAAGTCTCCAGTGGCTGATTCAGGAAATTAGATACGAGTGTCACGAAGAGCGACCAATGAAGACTCTGAGCTACCCAGAGATATTTAGTTATTTAGGCAAATTGTAGCTTTATTTTTTATATCGTTCTTAAATGTTTTCTTTTTCCTTACAAATTCAAGAATTTGAATCAAATTTAGATCAAATCCTAAAATTAAACAAACAGACCATATGAAGAGGAACAATATTTATTGAAATTATGTGTTTCGTAAATATACGTTAACAAAACCAGACATAAAACAAAATTCCAATCCATAACAATAAAAATATCAATGAAAATGTTCACAATAGTAATAAAAATACTACTAATAATAATAAGAATAAGAATAAAAAGAAGAAGAAGAAGAATATACAGGAAATATACACCGAGATATAAATTTTTCTCAGTGAATATAATGTGAGAGTTTATTGTAAGTGTTAAGTGTTGAGAAGGTTAGATGCAGCCTTGATGACTTGTGTACTTGATAGACTTTATGCAGCCTTGATGACCCGTGTACTTGATAGACTTTATGCAGCCTTGATGACCCGTGTACTTGATAGACTTTATGCTCCTTTAACACAACAACCAAAAACACAAATAAACCTCACATAGAAGACTGAAACTTATGATGAAGTTTCGGTCCATCTTGGACCATTAACTAGTCACACAGAAGAGGGAAAGAAAGGGATCCAAAATATATACGAGAAGGAGGGGGGGGGGGCAGGAACGGGAGTAGTATAACGAGATGAGAGAACAAGTGAGACCGAAGCGTCAGCATCACCTTCAGTCTCCTGTGTGATGGTTATCTGAGTATTGTTCAGTCACGGTGTTGTGCGCTTTTATTCTATTACAAACAACTAATAAAGATAATAATAATAGTAATAATAATAATAATTAGATGTATTTTGTTCGCTATATGAACCAAGAGAGATTTCCCAGGCCCCTGTAAGTCAATGCACGAGAAAAGATTAGTGCAGAGTGCAACATATGTTGTTGTAGGATATTTGAAGAATATCAGAATTAATATCCAGAAGTTGCCACATGGACACTAATATATATTTTTCACATGATTGCAAAATTTGAATGCGCAGTCCTAAACTAATTTAAACTTTCAACCGAGAAAGACCAATATCTTAAAATATACCAGCATAATTAAGTTTAAAGCTACTCAGAACTTAAGTCATCAAGTTACCAGTTTTTGAAATTTGAAGGCAATTGAGTGAGGCACTCAGAGATTATCACATAAAAATCAATATTCTCTAAGTAAGATTTTTTAATGTAAGTAATTAAACCGAATTCTTAACTGAACATTATGTAGATTTAACCAATGATAACCCAATAAAGTCAGACACAGTGATTTATTTCTGACCAGAAGAGTGTGAAAACATAAGCCTGTAATTGTTTTGCATGATGGTAGGATTGCTGGTCTCTTTCTCTGTTTCATAAACATGCAAGGTTACAGGTTTGTCTTGCTACTTCTACTTACACTTAGGTCACACAACACATGCATGTACGAACATATATATACTAACCCCTCTGGGTTTTTCTTCTATTTTTCTTCCTAGTTCTTGTTCTTGTTTATTTCTGCTTATTTCCATGGGGAAGTGGAACAGAATTCTTCCTCCGTAAGTTATGCGTGTCGTAAGAAGCGACTAAATGCCGGGAGCAATGGGCTAGTAACCCCTTCTGTATAAATTACTAAAAACAAGATAAGGAAAAACTTCATAAAAGTGGGATGTTTGAATGTGCGTGGATGTAGTGCGGATGATAAGAAAGAGATGATTGCTGATGATATGAATGAAAAGAAGTTGAATGTCCTAGTCCTAAGCGAAACAAAGCTGAAGGGGGTAGGTGAGTTTCAGTGGGGAGAAATAAATGGGATTAAGTCAGGAGTGTCTGAGAGAATTAGAGCTAAGGAAGGGGTAACAATAATGTTGAAGGATCAGTTATGGAGAGAGAAAAGGGAACATAAATGTATAAATTCAAAGATTATGGGATTAAAATAAGGGTTGGATGTGAAAAGTGGGTCATAATAATTGTGTAGGCACCTGGAGGAGAGAGGAGTGTAGAGGAGAGAGAGAGATTTTGGGAGATGTTAAGCGAATGTGTAGGAACTTTTGAGCCATGTGAGAGAGTAATCGTGGCAGGGGACCTAAATGCTAAAGTAGGAGAAGCGTATAGAGAGGGTGTGGTAGGTAAGTTTGGGGTGCCAGGTGTAAATGATAATGGGGAGCATTTGATTGAACTTTGTATAGAAAGGGGTTTGGTTATAGGTAACACATATTTTAAGAAAAAGAGGATAAATAAGTATACAAGATATGATGTAGGGAGTAATGACAGTAGTTTGTTGGACTACGTATTGGTAGATAAAAGACTGTTGGGTAGACTTCAGGATGTACATGTTTATAGAGGGGCCACAGATATATCAGATCACTTTTTAGTTGTAGCTACAGTGAGAGTAAAAGGTAGATGGGATACAAGGAGAATGGAAACAGCAAGTAAGAGAGAAGTGAAGATTTATAAACGGTTAGGGTAAGATATAAACAACTGTTGGAGAACAGATGGGCTAGTGAGAGTATAGGCAGTGGGGAAGAATAGGTATGGGATAATTAAGAATATAGTGTTAGAGTGTTCAGCAGAAGTTTGTTGTTAAAGGAAAATGGGTGCAGGAGGGAAGAGAGCGATTGGTGGAATGATGATGTAAAGAGAATAGTAAGAGAGAAAAAAGTTAACATATGAGAGGTTTTTACAAAGTAGAAGTGATGTAAGGAGGGAGGAGTATATGGAGAGAAAAAGAGAGGTTAAGAAAGTGGTGAAGCAATGTAAAAAGAGAGCAAATGAGAGGGTGGGTGAGATATTATCAACAAATTTTGTTGAAAATAAGAAAAAGTTTTGGAGTGAGATTAATAAGTTGAGAAAGCCTAGGGAAAGAATGGATTTGTCAGTTAAAAATAGGAGAGGAGAGTTATTAAATGGAGAGTTAGAGGTATCGGGAAGATGGAGGGAATATTTTGAGGAATTGTTAAATGTTGATGAAGAGAGGGAAGCTGTGATGTCGTGTATAGGGCAAGGAGGAATAACATCTTATAGGAGTGAGGAAGAACCAGTTGTGAGTGTGGGGGAAGTTCGTGAGGCATTGAGTATAATGAAAGGGGGTAAAACAGCTGGGATTGATGGGATAAAGATAGAAATGTTAATGACAGGTGGGGATATAGTTTTAGAGTGGTTAGTATTTTTATTTAATAAATGTATGGAAGAGGGTAAGGTACCTAGGGATTGGCAGAGAGCGTGCATAGTTTTTTTTGTATAAAGGCAAAGGGGACAAAAGAGAGTGTAAAAATTATAGGGGAATAAGTCTGTTGAGTATACCTGGTAAAGTGTATGGTAGAGTTATTATTGAAAGAATTATGAGTAAGACAAAGAGCACGATAGCAGATGAACAAGGAGGCTTTAGGAAGAGTAGGGGGTGTGTAGACCAAGTGTTTGCAGTGAAACATGTAGGTGAACAATATTTAGTTAAGGGTAAAGAGTTGTTTGTGGCATTTATGGAATTGGAAAAGGCATATGATAGGGTGGATAGGTGGGCAATGTGGCAGATGTTGCAAATGTATGGAATAGGAGGTAGATTATTGAAAGCGGTGAAAAGTTTTTACGAGGATAGTGAGGCTCAGGTTAGAGTATGTAGGCGAGAGGGAGATTATTTCCCAGTAAAAGTAGGCCTTAGACATAGATGTGGGATGTCACCTTGATTGTTCAATATATTTATAGATGGAGTTGTAAGAGAAGTGAATGCTCGGGTGTTGGCAAGAAGTGTAGGGTTAAAAGATAAAGAATCTAACACAAAGTGGGAGTTGTCACAGTTGCTCTTTGCTGATGACACTGTGCTTTTGAGGGATTCTGAAGAGAAGTTGGAGAGTTTAGTAGGGTATGTAAAAGAAGGAAATTAAAAGTGAATATAGGAAAGAGTAAGGTGATGAGGATAACACAAAAATTAGATAACGGAAGATTGGATATCAGATTGGAGGGAGAGAGTATGGAGGAGGTGAATGTGTTCAGATATTTGGGAGTGGATGTGTCAGCAGATTGGTATATGAAGGATGAGGTGAATCATAAAATTAACGAGGGGAAAAAGGTGAGTGGTGCACTGAGGAGCTTGTGGAGACACAGAACTTTATCCATGAAAGCAAAGAGGGGAATGTATGAGAGTATAGTTATACCAATATTTTTGTATGGGTGTGAGACATGGGTTGTGAATGTTGCAACAAGGAGAAGGCTGGAGGCAGTGGAGATGTCATGTCTGAGGGCAATGTGTGGTGTGAATATAATGCAGAGAATCCGTAGTTTGTAGATTAAGAGGAGGTGTGGGATTACCAAAACTATTATCCAGAGAGCTGAGGAGGGGTAATTGAGATAATTTGGACATATAGAGAGGATGGAACAAAATATAATGACTTCCAGAGTGTATAAATCTGTAGTGGAGGGAAGGCGGGGTAGGGGTCGGCCTAGAAAAGGTTGGAGGGAGGGGGTAAAGGAGGTTTTGTGTGCGAGGGGCTTGGACTTCCAGCAAGCGTGCATGAGCGTGTTAGATAGGAGCGAATGGAGACAAATGGTTTTTAGGAGTTGACGTGCTGTTGGAGTGTAGGCAAGGTAACATTTATGAAGGGTTTCAGGGAAACCGGCAGGCCGGACTTGATTTCTGGAGATGGGAAGTAGAGTGCCGGCACTCTGAAGGAGGGGTGTTAATGTTGCAGTTTTGTTTGTAGCTGTAGTGTAAGCATGCCTCTGGCAAGACAGTGATGGAGTGAATGATGATGAAAGTTTTTCTTTGTCGGGCCACCCTGCCTTGGTGGGAAACGGCCTATGTGGTAATAAAATAATAATAAAAAAACAGAAGAGATTCTCCAGTTATTTCACAGAAAGCAAGTTGATTAATAAAATTGCCATATTAGAACTTACACAACTTAAAATTAAAGCAGTTTCCTTTGAGGAAAACACATCAGCACTTAAAATTTAAGGTCGAGCAGACGAGGCATTCTGTATTGCACAGAATGAAAATGTGCACTTACACTGCCTAAAGTAAATTTTTTCATCTACTTATAAGATGAATCGGCCATTAAAGACTGATGCTGAACTTAGTTGTTTTATTACAATATAGGGAAAGTGGTATATCAATAAGAGTTAAACCATACCATATGCAGGGATTGAACTTGTGGCGAGTGAGTTCTTAAACTTCAGACCAGCGCGTAAGCCACTGGGCCAGCTGGCTACAATAAGATTCATCCAACTTGGTATATATACATTTTTGGATGAATCTTATTGTAGCCAGCTGGCGTAGTAGCTTACGCTCTGGCCTGGAGTTTTATGACTCAATCGCCACGAGTTCAATCCCCGCTCGTTGTACGGTTTGTTTGCAATCATGTCATTATGGTTTGATGATTCAATAGGGGTTAATAACGCCAGTGGAAGGTGAGGGATACCGACACAAACCAAGGAAGAAGAGGATAAATACAGTTCCTTAGATCTCGAACACCTCATTAGCTTAATGACAAAATAATAATTATTATTATTATTATTATTGTGAATTATTATTATGTGAGCAAATCACCTGCAGGATACTTACCGGGCATTACCTGAATTTTTACCTGCAAGAAATTTGGGTGAGGTAAGTGGGACTTAAGTCACAGCAGGTCGCTGAACTGTAACTCCCTCGATGCCTGCTTCATCACCACTTACAAAAAGCTAGACCTGACATTAAAATAATAATACCAATACTAAAATCGGCTACTCTGGTATATTAAAGTTGTTGACTGTTTATGATTAGGCTTGCTGAGTACACAAAATATAATTGGTATTAACACTTACCATTTAATTACTGTAAATGGCTCACACCACAACACCTGCCTAACAGCTAAACCCTACACTGGCCAGCTAGACATGTAAATACAAAGACTAATGGTGAACTTTCCTGTGAGTGATGTTCACATAACTTATCTTCTGCCATCCACGTGTAATTCTTGAGGTACCGCAAATTTCCTGTCCCAATTCTTCAGCAGGGGACATTAACACAGGTTTCTAATTATAAATTCAAGCCGAAAAACCCCAATGGACCTTTGAGAATGCCTGATTACATTGTTCAATTCAGTCAAGTGTTCACGAATTTAATTCAGTATGGTGTCTCTCCACGGTGCCACTCCACAGCTCTTCTACACCCCCCTCACTCAAAATTTCTTGAAGGTTCCAAATAGCATCACATTTTAATACACAATTATTATATTATTCATTTAAATGTTCTACATTTAGGAAATTATGTGAAAAATTTCAACAATTATTATAGGGGAGCGCTAAACCCGAAGAGATTATGCAGCGGCTGTAGGAGATGGGATGGAAGGTATCACTGGTTAAAAACCAAAATGCTTCCGAGATCAGAGTAGCAATTTCGAACTAATTTTAGGTCACTGATAATGAATATCATGGTTAAAATTGTTTGTTAGGTCTACTTTTCAAAATAGACCTACGTGTCACAACAGGTTGCAACAGGCTTGTGGCAGTGTGTTTCTTACCAACACTCACAGTCTCACTGACCTTCATTATTGTTCCAGCTGTCATACAAGGTGGTTGTGATGTCCAAGTTTATATTATGAGGTGAAAGGTTGGTGATTTTCTTAGCCAAACAATTTTTAACCTGATAATAAATATCCACTGAGCAAGCTATTGATATGCATGTGAGGTATATTATATTAATTTAATTTCCTATTGAATGATATAAATACTTCTGCTTAGCTGTCATGATCTCTATTATAATGATAAATTAATAAATATAATTTCTGTTTATCTTCTAATTGTTTTTTTCTTTCAGATTCCTCGTACTTGTGTGAATATGACAACTTCTGCTACATTTGGTGTGAGTTACCTGGACCTGGAGAGAGTTCTGGGGGTCAACGTCCCCGCAGCCCGGTCTGTGACCAGGCCTCATGGTGACCTTTGCATCACAGAAGCGCCGTAAAACTGCTATGGTTAGAAAGGCATATCACCTATATTTTGGAAGCAAGATTGGTGACCAGGATAAGAATTGAGCTCCACACAAATGCTGCAATAATTGTGCTACTAACTTTCGCCAATGGTTGAACAGGAAGAGGCAAGGAATATCTTTTGCTGTGCCAATGACATGGTGGGAGCCAACAGACCTTACCAACAATTGTTATGTCTGCATGGTACCTCCAGTACAAAAAGGCTTGTCAAAGAAAAAAAGGGGTCCATTGCATATCCAAACATTCCATCAGCTATTCGCCCAGTTCCATATGGGAGTCGTTCCCCAGCCTTGGTGGTGAACGGACGTGCGTGCAGAGCTCCCTGGTGGTGGAGTCAGAGAACTTTAATTTTTCACAAGATGGCGGATGGATACCGGCGACGTGTACATACTGTATGCATTGATTTGCTGCAGGGAGCACTGTATCCCAGCAATGCCGACGTTCTCTTGCCTTTGATTTTGAGAGACACATTTGGGATATCGACAGAGGACATTTACGGGATCTCCTTGAACGGTGCTGCCCGTTTTATTGTCAAGTTTGCATCCGGCAGTGTCTACAATGGAATCGTCGACAGGTATCAGTAGAAGAGCATCGTAATTAACACCAACCTGGAGGTACGTCTACGGGATGCGTCGGCGCACTACCTGTGGATAAGGATTAAGAATATTCCATTTGAAGCCGACGAGGTAGATGTCAGACAGGTGTTTAACCAGTATGGGGTCATCCATTCTGCCACCATAGGGAGATGCGCCCATGGGCCATATGCAGGTATGCCAGAGGGGTAGTTCTCCCTCAAAATTACCCTGAGGCGGCAAATACCATCATTTGTTGTGATGGAGGCATTCCGTACCCAGGTCTACATGACGTATGCAGGGTAGCAGAGGATGTGTCGTCTGTGCGGTGGCCCGGGGCCTATGGCAGCAACGTGTGATTGGCGACAGGGCCCATACAATGGGACTCGAGGAGAGGACAACGTGCGGACAGAGCCAGGTGTCCAAGAGGAACAGGTGTTGTTGGCGACACCTCTGGTAGAAGACATAAGGGTGAATGCTGTGTAAACTGGTAAATGGAGTGATGCTGTCGAAGCGAGTGAGGAAGCCATGTTGACGTTGCCCCAGGAGTCTCCGAGTGAGACTATGGAGGCGGCAGGGGTCAACTCTGAAAGAAGTCCTCTGGAGG
This sequence comes from Cherax destructor, assembly GCA_009830355.1. Lineage (NCBI taxonomy): Eukaryota > Metazoa > Arthropoda > Malacostraca > Decapoda > Parastacidae > Cherax > Cherax destructor. Next base: position 22,706 of record WNWK01009238.1, read on the forward strand.
AGGGGAATGAGTTCCCAGACCCCAGCCTTGAGGACCTGAGGAGGATTCTGGATAGTCCATTGCCGGGAGAGTTGCATAGTATGGTAGTGGAACTGGATGGAGATGTGGAAAGTCCGGGGGGAGTGGGTGTTGACGGGGGGCGTGGGTGTTGATGGTGCTGAAGTGGTCAACTGCAGGTCGGTGGTTGTTGCAGAAGTGGAGGTGCATAGGTCTCCGGGGGAGGGGGTCATGGAGTTTGAGGGTGAGTCACGTAAGAGGCCAAGTGGTGAGGCTGATGAAGATGTGATTGCACCAGGACAGAGGTCCTGTAAAAAGACCTGGGTAGACATAGCTAAGGGAGGGAAAGGGGGATTAAAGGGGAAAGGTGGAGGTAGGGAAAGGAAGGAGAGCCGATGGTTTGGTAGTACCTTCCAGACTGTGGAGCCAGGATCCGTGAGGCAGAAAGGGAAACCCCCATTGCAGCTTTCAAGTGTTTGAATATGGACGTCAACGGCCTCTGAGCGGAGGTTAAGAGGAAATGGGTGGAGGTAACACTGAGACGTATGAATGTAGACGTATGCTTCCTACAGGAGCATAATTATAGGTGTGGAAGGGAATTAATGTTGAAAGTTTATAGGTTATATACAGGAAGTTCTGAGCATTTAAAGGGAGGGGTGATGGTGGGGGTATGGGAGACCAGCCCTTTTCTTCTGAGAACATGGGAGAAGGGGGGGGAGGTAGGATTCTTCAGGTGGAAGGTGAGGGGGGGATATTCAGGTGTGTTTTGTCGGGGTGTACATGCCGGCGTGTAATGATCGTAGGGTTATGGAGGATTTTGTTCAGAATGATTTAGTCTATGCCTTAAGGGGCCTTCCTATGGTTACTATTGTAGCAGGTGATTGGAATTGTATAATTAGAGGGAAGGATGTCGAGCCTAGAGGGGCGGGATGTATGTTGGGCGCCTTAAGGGAGGTTTTGGGGGCGGGGGGGGGTGGTGGATGTAGTAAGGGGTGGGGGGTGGAATGTGGAACACACCTATGTACGGAGAGGATACACGGCGTGGCTCGATCGGGTTTATGTAACGCGGGATATACAGGTGGGCAGTGTAACCTGTGTGGAGATGGGTTTTTCAGATCATAGAGGTGTTTTGGTTGAGTTAGGATGGGAGGGTGCAGTTAAGATTTATCCTAGTTTTTGGAAATTAAATGTTCGTTTGCTGCAGGGTGAGGGACATCGAGAGGTTTTTGAGGAATGGTGGGGAAGATTGTGGGGTAAGGGCAAGGGTATCGAGGACATTGTGAAATGGTGGAACACACGAGCGAAGGTGGCAATAAGAGGATTTTACATGCGGATGGGGTCTGAGGATGGGAAGTTGAGGTATTGGAAGCAGAGGTATTTGGAGGAGCAGTTGCGGGAGTGTTATAAAGGGTAGGGGAGGTACCCGCAGGATGAGATCGATGAATTACGGGGCCAATTAAGGGAGATTCAAAATGAAAATTTTCATGCCATTAGGATTCGAGGGGGGTTGGAGGATGCTATGGTTTTGCGTAAATTTCGGGAACGACAGAAGGGCATGACAATTATGTCCTTAATATTGGATGAGGACTTAGATGGGTATAGGAGTGGCCAGGTGGTACATACCACTGAGGGCATGAGTTGCTATACAGATAGATGGTTTCAGAGAATGTTGCAAAAGGGGTTTTATGATCAGGAGGCATGTGGCTTTGTTTTATGGGCATCTTAGAGAGGATTAGTCAGGAGGACAGGAAAGGTTTGGAGAGACGTATTACTGAGGAAGAGGTATGGCAGGCGGTGCAGGTGCAGAAACTTGGGAAGACACCGGGTTTGGACGGGATTTCGGGCGACTTCTATGTGACTTATTGGGAGGTTTTGCGAGAGGTATTGGTGCTGCAATAGATAGTGGTTTTAATACCTAAGGGTCGGGGATGCGGGACACTAAAGGGATATAGAGCGATAACTTTACTCTGTGCTGACTATAAGATTTTTGCGCGTATTTTGGTGAATCATATGAAGAAGGTATTAAATAATATTTTAGAGGGAGGGCAGTACGGAGTTCCGGGGCGTAGTATGAGGGAGGGGCACCGTAGGATAAAAGGGTTTGTTGAAGGTAGGGAGGGGGGGAGTCGTGGGATTGGATTGGGAAACTGCCTATGACAGCGTAAATAGGGAGATGTTGCTGGGCATATTGTTGAAACAGGGGTTTGGGAAGGAGGTAGTGAGGTGGGTAGGGACGCTTTATGGCGGGGCACAGGTGAGAGTGCAGGTGAATGGGAGGATGGGGGCCGTGGTGGGCATGGGACGAGGGCTGCGACAGGGGTGTCCTTTGTCGCAGCTCCTATTCGCATGTCTGCAGGATCCCTTCTATAGATTGGTGCAGGAGGGTGTAAGAGAGGGGGGAGGGGACTTTGAATGTGCCCCGGGTATTGTCGGGTATGTTGATGACACCACTATCTTGGTGGGAAGCTTAGAAGGGCTGGGGACTGTGAACAAGATGAAAGAGATTTTTATGTTGGCTACTGGGATGAGTGCAAATAGGGCAAAATCGAAGTTGTTAGAGGTGGGAACTTGAGTGGGAGGGGCATTGAGACAGAGGTTTGGATGGAATACAGTGGATAGGATAAAAAATTGTGGCGTTGTTTTTTGTAATGTGCCGCAAGTTGCACGGGAGTTTAACTCTTCTGCAGTGGTAGAGGCAGCTGTGGGTAGGATGGCGGGATGGAGGCCGGGGGAGATAACTCTTTTGCAAAGGATCATTGTGGTCAATGCATTAGTTTACAGTAAGTTATGGTTCATAGCGGCGGTCTATCCTCTCATGGAGAAGGATATTCGGCGGCTGCAAAAGAGGGTTTTGCGTTTTATTTGGGGTTTTGGAAGGCATTGGTTGTGGGAGGGGGTGGTTATGACTAGGGTGGCAAAAGGAGGTATGGGATTGATACCTCTGAGGAAGCGATTGATGGGGATATACGTGAGGCAGGAATTTTTGGTGATGGGTGGGAGGGGGTTGTGAGGGTCGGCGGTGGTGGCATGGTAAAGATCTTCAGGTTTGTGAGGCACTCTTGCGACATCTCATAGTAGTCTCGGAACCGCGGAAAATGCGGGTGAAGGCGCTTGTTAGGGTTGGAACTGGTGAGTTGGAGATACAGGGGGCGGTAGCTTATCCAAAGTATGATTGGGGGCTACGTGGTTTTGGTTAAAAAGGTTAAAATTGCCGGCCAGGGTGCGGGAAACGGGGTTTAGGTTTCTGCATAATATTTTGGCATCCAGAGCTCAACTTTTCGTTATGGGTCTGATAAAGGATGGGCTCTGCCAGAGCTGTTTGATTTTGGAAACGGCTTTTCATGTTGTATATTTTTGTGAGGAGTTGGCTAGGGTTTGAGAGTGGTTCGGTGGGGTAATCAGGGAGGTGGGGGGACGGGGGTTGCCTGTGTTGCGGGTTTTAAGTTTAGATGTTGCAGGTAGTCCCGAGGGTGTTAGGCACGTGGTTATGTATCTGGCTTTGGATTACATTTTTGTAACATGGGGCATGAGGGAGGTTTGGGGCGAGGGGAGAATCCGGGCTCTTGCAGCACGGTTTTATAGAACAAAATGCAGGAATCAATGACTATATGGTCAGGCGTGGGAGCGGGGGTTTTCAAAATTTCGTGACCGTCAGCAGCAGTTCAACGATTTCTTCGTAATGGAAAGTGATTTAGTGTCTTGCAACAATATTAACGGTCTGATGGAAGCACTTGGCATCGACTACGAACCCAGTCACTGGAGGCTGTTCATAGATTCATAAAAAACGAGTCTGCAAATTGTCTTGCTGCATAACAGCAATAGTAAACCATCAGTTCCTGTGAGCTATGCAACACATATGAAAGAAACTTATGAGAATATAAAGCATATGTTGCAATGCATGAAATATGATGAACATCAATGGCAGCTCTGTGGTGACTTAAATGCTGTTGCTTTTGTGATGGGCTTGCAGGGCGGATACACCAAGTACTACTGCTTTCTATGTGAATGGGACAGCCGTCCAAGAGGTTGCCATTACATCAGGAGAGACTGGCCACCTCGACAATCATTGGAGTCTGGGATGAGCAATGTTCAACATCCACTTCTCATTGAACCAAACAAAATTTTGCTACCATCACTACACAGAAAACTGAGGCTCATGAAAAACTTTGTAAAAGCTACGAAGAAATCCGGTCATAAATTCAAGTATTTAGCATCAAAATTCTCCTCACTGAGCGACGCTAAGATAAGAGAGGGAGAGCTTCTTAAAGATGGTGACGTTGAATCAGACCTTCATGGGGAGGAGAAAGCTGCTTGGGAAGCATTCAAGTTAGTGGCGAAGGGATTTCTCGGAAACAGAAGGGAAGGCAACTATGAAGAATTGGTGTAAAACGTCATTATGGCTTACAAGAACATGGGATGTAACATGTCATTTAAAATCTACTTTTTGGACTCACATTTAGACTTTTCCAGCGAACTGTGGGCCAGTTAGTGACGAACATGATGAAAGGTTTCCCCAAGATATTTCAACCATGGGACAATGGTACCAGGGCAAATAGGGCATAATAATGCTTGCAGACTATTGCTGGACACTGGCAAGAGATGATTCTTCAGTCAACTATAAGCGTCAAGCAAAAAGACAGAGAGTAGATACTGATTAGAGTTTAAAACATACTGACACATATCGTACGTTATAATAAAATAATAAAATATTACATGTCTAGTATCTTTAAACCTATAGCCAATAAGCATTTTTCAAGGTGATATTTAGATTCAGGACATGAAAATACATAAGAATTAACTAATCTTATTTAAGAAGCATACAAGTTTTCAAAAATTGTTCACCAGTGATTCAGACTCACTTCAGAGAACTGGAACACAGCTCCAATGGTACTACACTCCATGAACAACGTTAATTTTCCAAGTACGATATAAGAAGGATAATTTTTTTAAGGCGATCAGAGGTTTTTCTCCAGTTATCACAAAGAAACAAAATCTGAAAATGTTCTATTTAACATCATCCTGAGGACGACCACACATGCAAATATTTCCATGAATCTTGCCCTAAATACAGTACACCAGCGTTGATTTGTTTAAGCTAAATGAATTGGACGTACTCTGTTATAAAGGAAATTTTTTGAGAAAATTAAGAAAATATTGCTGAAAATGTTCCTAAAATAACAAAATTTATTGTTGTTAAATTTCGAAAACTTCCAAAATACGAGAATTTTTTTTTTTTTTCTCATTTTATAATCTATATTTTATTGCAAACTCTACAATCCTATTTTATTTATATTTTTAAAAACATATTAGATAAAATTGGATTACAAATTTAGCAAATGGTTCCAATATAACCAAAAATCAGCACCAAAAATACTTCCAAATGAGCTTCACCATTGTTCTCTGGCAAATTGAAAATTACACAGCTCAAAAAGAATGTTAAGATTTCTTTTACTAAAGCCCCCTAGCGGTGAATGTTTGAAGTTGATCAGAAAAGGCATCCTTCTGTAATTCATCTAATTCCAACGATTCCAAGTTTTTTTCACAATTTTAGCAACATTTCAAATTTTCACTAACTTTGACTAACCTTATTGGTTGTCATGATTCTTACAGAATGCATCAATAATATTTTGAAACAGATCAGAAGAAGCAATGATTAGTTATTGAATATAAATAAATATTGAATAGGATAACCCAAGAAAGTCAGTGCGTCATCGAGGACTGTCTGTCTTATTTCCATTGGGGTCCTTAATCTTGTCTCCCCCAGGATGCGAGCCACACCAGTCGACTGACAACCCAGGTACCTATTTGCTGCTAGGTGAACATGACAACAGGTGTTAGGAAACACGTCGAAATGTTTCCACCCGCCGGGAATCGAACCCGGGCCCTCCGTGTGTGAAGCGAGAGTTCTAGCCACCAGACCACCGGGCCACCAGTGGTGAAAACTTGAAGCCAATTAGTTGAGTAATTATCCAGATATGGCGCGCATTCCAAAGATTCACTTTTTTTTCTATACTGGCTAATGAGCCCGCACGCAAACAAAACTTATGGGTCTCTCCTGGCCATAAGATACATAAGCCATTAAATACTAATGAAATTTAATTGTCGTGATTTAACTGAAATACAAAAATCACATTATTTTATATATAAAATAGGAAATGTTCTCATAAACACTTGAATTTCACTTTCAGTCGTCGCTGAATTAGGAGGCAGCTGTGTTTTTTAATGTTCGATGCTGTACTGATGAAGGTTATGGAAGTTATCGTAGCCATTCCAAGATGCTGGAAATGAATTCATCTTCTTTTGTCATTGGGCACGTATACATGTCAATTGTCCCAGAAATGAGGCCCTAGTTACCATACACAAGTATCGAAAATGTGAAGGCTATCCAATGAGGCTTTCTCGAGTTATGAGGAAAGTAAAAACAAACCAAGAGACTGAGAAAGAAGAAAAAAGGAAAAAAAATCATGCAACCACTTGAAGGTCCACCTTCCGGGATTCTTTTTAATAACCAGATGTATTTCCGTCGCTGCTCGATCCTAGAAAAGTATCCCCGTATTGCAAAAACCCAAGGTCCAGTGCATTAATGCATGCAGAAAAGTTAGTGCAGAGTGCGGCATAACTTTCTAGTGCAGTTAAGTATTGGCGTTGAATATTTGAAGGAAATCAGATTTGGTAGTCACAAGTTATCATATAGACATTAAAATCCTAATTTTGTCAATGAATACTGCAAATCGGGAGATACAGCCATAAACTAATTCAAACATTCCACTAAGAAACACCGACATTGAAGCAAAATTGAACAGAGCTTTTCTTGTTAAATCAGAGGGACCAATATCCTAAAATATGGAAAAATAAACACAAATGCGATCCTTTATTGACAATCATTTAATAAACTATAGAGACGCAAAACTCATCACCAGGAAAGAAGACACTCAGTGTCTTGGAATTATCACTCATACGTATATCTAATAACTTCAACCAGAACAATGGCTTTTACAACATTGCTGAACCTCTTGCCAGGAAACTTCTTCATCGTTAATCTATATAACAACATACACACTGGCTCAACATTCTCCACCTGATTCTCCACTTCACTATATATATATATATAAGCATGTACCCCCTGCTCAGGTACAGGTAGATCTATTTGTGACTTGATAAAGCGAAACGTATTCATTAAAGGATTGCATTGTACTGCATTTGTCCATATTTTTCCATCGTGTCAGTATTGTGAATTATTATTATTATTATTATTATTATTATTATTATTATTATTATTATTATTATTATTATTATTATTATTATTATTATTATTATTATTATTATTATTATTATTATTATTATTATTATTATTATTATTATTATTATGTGAGTAAATTACCTGCATGAGGTTTACAGAACATTACCTTAATTATTACCTGCATGTAATTTGGGTGAGGTAAGTGGGACTTAAGTCACTTACGTAGGTCACTGAACTGTAATTTCCTCGACTGTCCACACCTTCACCACTCTCACAAAAAACTAGACCTGACATAATTAATAATTATAATATTAAAACTAGCTACTCTGGTAAATTAAAATTATGTGGACTGTATGTTTTTTTGGTTTACTTGCTGGGTACACAAAAATATAACTATTAGTACAATACATATACAGCAGTGTTATTAGAAAAGAACTTTGTATTACCACTTACCATTTAATTATTGTAGATGGATCGTACCACAACACCTGCCTAACACCTAGACCCTACACTGGCCAGCTAGAGATCTAAATGCAAGGACTAATAGTGTACTTCCCTGTGAGTGATATCCCTTATCTTCTGCCATCCACACATAATTCTTGAGGTCCCGCAAATTTTCTGTCCCAATTTTTTGGCAAGGGACATTAACACGGGTTGCTAATTCCAAATTCATGATGAAAACCCCCATTTGATTTGATTATATTGCCCAACTCGGTCCAGTGTTCACACAATAAATTCAATATGGCGTCTCCTGTCCATGTCGTCACTCTGTAGTCGTTCTCTCCCCCTCATTCGAAATGTTTCGAAAGTGTCAAATCAGCATCATATTTTATTACACAATTATTATATTATTCATTTGTATGTTCTATATTTAGAAAATTATGTAAACAATTTCCACAGTCGGTATGAGGCACTCACAAATTTTCCCAAGAAAATCAGATAATTTTGACAGTTTCTTCTGTTAAACAAGGCAAAGTGGGATAAGTACCAGCCAAGATGAGAACAACTTTCCCTAGCTAAGACTTACCTAGAGAAAAAAAAGTCAAGTACAGTGATTTATTTGTGATAAGAAGGGATATTTCAAAGAATACAGTTTGGTTAATAAAAATTAGCATATTAAAGCTTACACAACCTAAAATCAAAGCAAAGCTTTCTTTGTGGAAAATACATCAGCACTAAAAGTTCGAAGCCGAGCAGAAAAGGCATCAACGAGTTGCTACATAGAATTCAACAAAATTTGCACTTTGACAATTTGGCCCCAGAGTTAAGGACCAGTTATTCATGGCGGTGGTGGATGAAGTTTATTTTCCTAACTTTCCTGCACAAAATTTGGATTTGCAAAGTATGCAGTCTGCAAAAAAATTGAAAAAAATTTGAACTTGGAACAGGCATTTGTTAGAGATCAGAACACTTTTCGTGAGGTACAAGTAATTAATGCTGTGAAATGTAAACATTGTGGGTTCAAGCATAGTAGTAGTACTTGTAGATTTAAAGATTTTTCCTGTAATGAGTGTCGTAAGAAAGGTCACTTGAGAAGAGTGTGTAGGGAGAAATCATCGAAAGTGTCTCCTAAGGCTGTATCAAAATCACGTAGTGACAAAAAGGAGATAGTAATGAAACAGCAGTCACCAAAATATCCTAGAACAAAGACAGTTAAGGTTCTTAATGGAGAAAATAGTTCAGCAGACGAAGGAGTGATGAGTTTATATGCCATAGAGAATAAAGTGTTTTCCATGAAGGCAGACTAATATGGGTTTATCATTAACAATAAAATGGTGCCTTTTGAGAATGACAGTGGGGCGTCCATCTCGACTGGTTAGAGGCAGTAAAAGGGCACATTGAATCATGTTCTAGGAAGGTAACTGCATATGATAATTGGAAAATAAACCTTTTGGGAAAGGTTGTTTTGCCAATAAGGTATAATAATTTAGAGGTATCAGAAGTGTTTTATGTAGTAAAGTCACAGAATAGTAACTTGTGTGGAAAAGATCTCATGAAAAAGGTAAGAATTTACCTAACTGGTTGAAATGAATCAACTGAAATTAACAAACTAGACAGTGCTGAAGAAATGTTAGATAAATTTAGAGTAGATTCTAGTAAATATATCTCCAGCATGGTGGTCACAATTCATGTGAAAAGTGATGCTGTCCCTAAGTTTGTGAATGCGAGGCCAATACCATTCTTTCACAAAGAAATGATTGAGGAAGAATTAGAAAAATTAGTGCAGAAAGGCATTATTGAGCCTATATCACACAGTGAATGGTCTGTACCTATTGTACCAGTATTAAAGGCTGAGAATATGTGGGGATTTTAAATATGTAATCAACAAATTCATTGTGAAAGATATCCTTTACCCAGGATTGAGGAATTATTGTCTGTAGTGGGTAAAGGAAAAATATTTACAAAATTAGATTTAAAGGATGCTTATTTACAGATACCTGTAGATGAGAGGAGCCAACAATTTTTAGTAATCAATACCCACATGGAACTTTTTAAATGTAAGAGACTACCTTTTGGAATTTCCTCATCTGGTATTTTCCAAAAAAATATTTCAAAATTGTTTGTTAAATTGGACTGGGTAGCATCCTATTTGGATGATATCATAATATGTGGTGCCACAGAAGCTGAGCATGATGCTAGACTCAGGCAGGTGTTGAATATTTTACAAGAGCATAATGTAGTACTGAATAAGAATAAGTGAGTGTTGAAAACCAGATCTATTGAATATTTGGTGTATGAAATTTCAGGGAAAGCTATTAGACCTTCTTCTAAGAAGGTTGAGGCTATTTTGAATTTACCATCACCTAAGTCCATAAGAGTTCAGTCCTTTGTGGTGATGGTGACATATTGTAAATTCTTTAAAAACTTTTCTTTAATTTTGGCACCATTGTATGATTTATTAAAAAAGGGGGCTACATTTGAGTGGTCTTCAGTGGAAGAGAGGCTGTTCAAAAGATTAAAAACAATTAGTTTCAGATTTGTTGACTAATTTTACAGGAGAGCATCCATTAATAATTGAGGTTGATGCTTCCTCTGTAGGTGTTGGATGTGTGTTAATCCAGAAAGTAAATGGCCTGTATATTTTGCTAGTAAGAAACTTTCTCCAGCAGAACAGACTGATTCTCAACTTGATACTGGTCTAGTTTCAGTGTATAATTTTAAGGAATTCAGATATTTCTTGCTCGGGAGAAAGTTTGGTGCTCGCACAGATCATAAACCATTTCTAGGTTTGTTTGGAAAAGGAAAACATATTCCAGCAAATGCAAATGCCAGAATTCAGCGTTGGGCTCTGTTATTAGCTCAGTATGATTATGAATTGTCATTCAAGGCTGGCAAGGAAAATGTTATTGCAGATGCATTTAGTAGATTACATATTGAAGATCACAGCTTAGAGTGAGGTACACCTACGGAATATGTAAGATTAGTGATATCTAGATTTACAAAATATTTCATTTGACAAAATCAAAGAGGAAACTGCAATATATATTGTATTATTCCAAGTAGTAAATAATGTTAAATATGAGTGGTGTAAGAACAGTGTAGCTTTATCTAACTAAAATTCCGTCAAATCGGATCTGACTATTCATGATGTATTATTGTATAGGAATAGAGTGGTAGTGCCTGTAGAATTAAGATGTAAGGTATTAGAGCATTTACATATGGGTTATAATGGTATCAATGCTATGAAAGCAGAAGCAGTTAAGTGGGTCTCGTGGCCGAAGGGGGACCAAAATATTGTGGAAGTGACAAAGAATTGTCCGATTTGTTTTAAGAATTTTAAGCCAATTTCATCTCCTGTCCTATCTTGGCCCAGCACTGGGAAACAATGGCATAAAGTGCATATAGACTTTGCAGATCCAGTTGAGGGCAAATATTTTTTGGTAATTGTAGATTCCTTTTCAAAATTCTTAGAAGTGCACGTAACTAGTTCCATGACATCCACAGTTACTACTGAGTTACTGAGGAAATCCCTTTGTAATTTGGAGTTACCACACATAATTGTGTCAGATAATGCTGCATACTTTGTATCACTATTATTATTATTATTATTATTATTATTATTATCAAAAGAAGCACTTAACCACAAGGGTCATACAGCCCAGCTGGGCAGGGTAGGATGCAGGGATAAGGGGTAGTAAGAGGGACAGGGATGATTAGGAGGGTATGGAGCACAGCGAGGTAGTGGATAGTGCAGGGATAGAGGGTAGTAAGAGATTGAGGCAGCAAGGACTGAGGGGAGAGCTAAAGGCAAAATCGTCAGAGTTTGTGTAGTAAATCAGTTGCTGTCAAAAAAGTCAATGAAAGAGTCAGGATTGAAGGAGGGCCCATCAGCAAGAAGGGAAGGTAAAGTAAGGGCAGAAGCGAAGACGACGTTGGAGGTAAATTCTGCGTGCTCGTTGATAGAGTGGACAGTCCAACAGAATGTGGCGAACAGATACTGGAACCTGACAATGCTCACAGAGAGGGACAGGAAGCCTCTCCATGAGATACCCATGAGTAAGACGAGTGTGGCCGATGTGAAGACGGGAGAGAGTAGTCTCCCACCCTCGACATTGGTGACAAGAAGAAGGCCAGAAACCTATACTCGGTTTAATAGAATGAAGTTTGTTATGTAGCAGGTCAGACCAACGTTGTTGCCAATGGGTGCGAAGGTGTGCAGCAATGACAGCAAAATAGTCCATAAATGGAACACCTCTATATGAAACTGGAAGGTCACGTATTGCCGACCGTGCAGCAGTGTCTGCCTGTTCATTGCCCTGTACGTCAACATGACCAGGGACCCAACAAAAAACAATACCTTTGTGTTTGCTAGAGATACGTCGTAACCAAAGCTGGATACGAAGAACTAGGGGGTGAGGTGTATCAAATTTTCGGATAGCCTGTAAGGCACCAAGGGAGTCTGAAACCACCACAAATGGTGACACAGGCATAGATGCAATATGGATAAGCACCACAAGAATGGCATACAATTCAGCCGTAAATATGCTAGCCGAGGATAATAGATGCCCTCGCACGACGCTGTCCGGAAACACTGCTGCGAATCCAACGCTGTCAGAAGTCTTAGAACCATTGGTGTACACTGCGATGGCATGGGAATGAGAGCGAAAGTGGTCTAGAAAAAGAGAGCTAGAAGTCGCCATAGGTAGTTGGGCTTTCACGCAAGACAGAGGAGAAGAACATACATGGACACCAGAAACTATGCTTGCAAAACTATGCTTCACATACATACACTTCAACCTACGTTCTATAGGGATAAGCCCCAACCCTCCCTCCCTCACAAATTTTCTCACCACATCCTTTCTCAGCCATGCCTTCCCATATGCCCACACATACCTCATAACTTTCAACTCCAAACTCTTCAATTCCTCCAGCAATAACAGGTAAACAGCTGCCACATGCCACAATCTACTTTATATTACAGCGTTTATGACAATTACCTACTGTTGCAAGGTTAAGTCCCCCGGCCTCCAGCCCCCCCTTCTACGAATCGCTCCCCCAACTATCTCAACCGAGTTCTCACATCGTGGTTTCTCAGAATCATTCATATATACCACCCCGCAAATTTTCAACTGTTCCACAATCGGCCAACCATACCTTAACCCCAACCCTCCCCCCACCCATGTTCCCACCTCTAACAATTTGGATTTAGCCCCATTCACTTGCATTCTTGTGGCCTTTCCAAAAACACTAATAATACCACTAACATTCCTCATACCCTCTTCCCCTCCTAATAGGACCATCGTATCATCTACATATCCTACTATGGCCGTTTCCACCCCCCTCCCCTCTCCCCTTTACCAAACACCCACTTCTATCAAACTATAAAAGGGATTTTCCAAGCAGGAGAAAAGAATCTGCTACAGGGGACACCCCTGCCGCAGTCCTCTTCGCATGCTCACCTCCCTTCCCACATACCTATTCACTTGTATACACACTTTCGCCTCCCTATATAAAGTCTCCACCCATCCCATAACTTCCTCTCCAAAACCCTGTCTTCTCATAATCTCATACAAAATCTCCCTGTCAACACTATCATATGCAGCCTTCCAATCTAGAGCCAGAATCCACCACCCTGCCTTCCCTCAATAAAATCCCTAATCCTCCCATGACCCAAGGCCATACGCTGACCTGGTATCCCACACTGCTTCCCCTCGACAACTCCCCCCCCCACCTTCCTAATCTCCCCTGAGGTTCCCTTACAGTCAAGATATACCTCAACAAATCAAAACACTCACTCAGTTCCTTTCTCTTCCACCACCTACATAAATCACACATCACCCTTCCCACAGTCTTACCCCGACCAATTACATGTTTTAACCTATTCCCTAGCACTTTCTCAAAAATTTTATAATCGGCACACATTAGTGTCAACGGCCTATAATCCCTAATAGTAGTCCCATCGTCTCTCTTTTTAACAAGGACCACCACACCCGTCCTCTGTGCCTCCCCCATACATCCACCAACCTTAATCCCATTTAACAATTTCACAAAACACTCTTATATAATCCCCCAATTCTTCATATAAAAGTCATTGGATATACCATCTATCCCAGGCAATTTCCTGTGACTCATACCATTCACCACCATCCACACTTCATCTTCACTTATCACCCCTTCCATGCTCTCCTTATCCTGGTTCCTCAACACCTCCATGATACCCTCAATCAAAATGTCAACCTCCCTTCCCCCATTCCCCACCATTTGCATATAACTTACAACCAATTTATCCAGATAATAACTCACCACTTCTGTCGTCTTCAACTTCTGACCTTTCACGTACCCATCCATGTCCTCACACACCTCCATCCATATCACAGTCATCCCCAACCTCCTCTTACGAAAATTCCTTAATACACATGCTGAAGGTCTGTCACCCCATAGCACATCCTCCAAGCCACCTTTTAATCAAGCCACATCAAATATCTCATTCTGTATCTCTTTCAAACGCTCCTTTAAACACACTATATCACCCACCGAGGAAGATCCCCCCTTCATAACACCTACTCAACAGCTCCTCAAAATATTTTTGCTATCCATACTTCCATTGATTAACCTCCGTCAGTCTGTTTGTATAAAATGTTTGTATACCTGGTTTCACAACATTTTCCCACCACCCCACGACATCCCCCTCAACCCTCCCCTTCTCCCATACCCCCTCCCACCACTCAGCAAAACCCATTCTGTTCTCTTCCCCATTTAATAAACTTACATTTAGTTTCCAAAAGCCCCTGAACCACCTAACCATGCCCTCCCAACCCAGATCAACCAGCACACCCCGATGATTTGAAAACCCCACATCAATAGTTTGCACCCTCCCCACAACCACACCTAGTCACATAAATCCTATCTAACCTCCCCGCATACCCCCTACATATAAACGTATGCTCAACACAAACACCCCCCTCCCACTACATCCACCATACTCACACTACACACCAGTTCCCTCAAAACCCCCAACACACATCCCACCCCACATGGTTCCACATCTTTCTTCCTTATTACACTATTCCAATCACCCCCCATTAATGTCACCACTGGCAGACCACCCAAAGAATAAAAAAAGTAATCCTGTACAAAATCCTCCTTAACCCTTCTATTATTTACCGCCGGCATGTATACACCTACAAAACACACCCTTACCCCCCCCACACCCCATCGACCCGCACTATACGCCCACCCCCACCCTCTTCCCATGATGTCAAGGTAAAAGGGCTTGTCTCTTTGATGACTACTCCAACCCCACCCTTTAATCTGCAAGAACTCCCTGCATAGACATCATACCCTTTCAACCTCAAATCCCTTCCATACTTGAAATTATCCCCCTGAATATAACCTACGTCCACATCATACCTTCGCAAAGTCACTTCCACCCACCTGCATTTCACTTCTGCCACTAAACTATTCTTTGTAAAAGTTAGACTCCTGAATACAAATGAGGGGGCTTTCCTTTAGACCTATGTGGCACCAGCACGATTCCTTTATGCGAGCTCATCACTCTGCCATTACACTTCCCACCCTGGGTTCCCTCAGGACTTTTCACACCACCCATTCCCATCAGGCCACCTCCACCCAGGCCTTTTTACAAGATATCTAACCCGGCATCATGACGTCGTCACTGTCCGACAACATGACCGACCGTTTCTGAGATTCACCCACAACATCCATACTCTCTCCACTCTCACTCTTGTGAATGTCAGCCTTCACTTCCTGACATACCGAAACACCTGTCTTATCCATGTTGTCCACTGCTCTTTCCTCTCCAGGAACACTCCTCACCACATCCCTTTCACTACCAGCCACGTCCTCAGCCTGCTGACTGTCCAACAGTCCCATAAGCATATCCTGTAATGGGACATCAAAACTCTCGTCTGCCTTCCCCTTCTTTTGCGTCACATCAGAGATAGTGCAAAACACCACCTCCTCCCTCTCCATTATCTCACTCCATTTCCCCAATGTTTCAGGGGCCTCCTCTCGCTCCACTTCACCGTTCCCCCTTTCCACTTCATGTTCCACATGCACATCCTTTCGCCTTGGCATCTGCCGCCTCTCACACACAGCTGCCATATGCTCGAAAGAGCCATAGAGGCGACAGGTTCTTTGCTGTCCCACATACGTCATGTAGACCTGGGTGCGAAAATCCTCCATGACTGCATAGGATGGTATCGCCTGTCGCAGCATCCTTTTCAGAGTAAAAGAACCCTCCGGCAGGCCCATATATGGCCCCTCCACCCAACAGCCCACTGACACAGAATACACTACCCCATAGTCCTTGAAGACACTGCTAATGTCAACACCATCAGCCTCAAAAGGCACATTCCTAATATGTACCCAGGTGTAATACTTGGATACGTCTTTTAACTTCATCTCCAAGCTAGAATTCACCTTCATCACCGTATCTTGATATTTGTTTATGATCCTGTTGTAAACACTCACCGAGGCCATCGTCACGAAAATTATCGAGACACCGTTCAGTGCTATGCCATATGATTCGTCTATCCCAATCCCATATGTATCACGGAGAATAGCAGAAAGCAGAGTCATCACAGTCAAAGGATACACAGCCCCACGAATGACCTCTATACAGACGGTGTCCACTCTTCTTCTATTTCCAGTCGCCATGTTGTTGAAAATGAAAAACTCACAGAACCACCACCAGGTGTCAGGCTGCAGACAACCAACCAGTACGGGAGCTGCCAGCAGAATCACGTTTCCATACGTTTGCACTGACACAGATTAACCATTAGGCTTCATGAACCAGCATTACAACGGTAACTGAAACGCGTATACAGTGGCCCGAGTCCGGGCTCTTGAGAGGAGTTAAACTCTCGCAACTCTGCAAAGATATATGGTAACACCAAATGCAATCCTAACATAGTCATTCATTCAGCACAAGATATGCCTTATCATAAATATTCGCAGGTCTGAACATAATCTTTCAACTCTATAAACATTAGACATACACAGGTCATTCCAACAACGCAAACTTGAAAATATAAGTAATATACAATACAATATACTCATCAAACTCCTCACAAGGTAAACTATATCCACTTTCAAGTGACTGAACAATATCAATACCTCATTTAATTACACTTTAGATAAGGATGTATTATTAGTGAGTTTGTAAAGACATGTTACGACCAAATAATTCGGAACAGGCATTTTAGTTAAACTTCATATACATATGGCGTTCATAGATCAATTCCAAAATACCGTGATTGAAAATATAATAGATACAATACTATATATCAAAATTACATTTGATTGATGAAGATTTATATGTCACGGTTCTCACACACGAAGACTGTGCAATGAAATGCAAAGGTAATAATCACAATCCCGACAAAATTGCATTGTACCTTCCTTACACTTTCCCGTACCCACTCACAACCACACTCATTACTCCCACATCAAGCTGCACATGCAAAACACATACGACAGACCAGTCCTTTTACGTTTTCATGTCATACAAATGCAATAAATCCGCAACGCGAAAACTACGATACGTATAAGGGAAACTGTTCACCCAACGATTCCCAAACAACAACTGATTCCTACACTTCGTTCGATACATAACTGCTATAATACCGTGTACTCTCAATTGTCCGGAGTACCCATGATGTATAAATAAAATCTGACACTAACACCCCCAGTGTCCTTTCAACATCATCCGGGACCCCCCCCCCCCATATCTAAACTAAGGACACATAAGGGAGACAATACCTAATAAGTCTACCGAACCAACAGTGCTCAGCTTCTAAACGTTCGCAAAAATAAATTGCATGAAAAAGTTTCTTCGATCCCACAATCTCTACAGAACGGAATTTCGCGTAACCGGTTCCAAATATCTGCCCAAGCATACAATGGAAACTGACTACAGACTGGTGCCACGTCAGCTTTCATACACAATTTACACGCTCGCGGATTGGAAACTACAGTAAGCACACACAACATATCCACGCATATATGGCAATCACGCCCTTTGACACACTCACACACATATTGATATGTCTCACTAACTGGATTACCCGCCACTCGCAGGTATTGCACATATGTATGCTTGACAAAAAGAGCAAGCATTGATGCATGAAAGTCTAATAATCACAAACCCCCGTTGCGAACACTTAAACTAAGCACGATGCGACGTAACCAGCAACAATGACTTCCCCAGATGAACCGAAAAACGCGCACTAATAAACGTTTCTCATCTCTTGGGCACAACAAAGATACATGCACTACATCCCATACTTTAGCATATAAGATTGAATTAGTAACTATCACCCGCTGATGGAGAGTTAACCCATGTATGTCTCAGCATACCGACACGCCGGATAACACCATCAACTACCATCTTAGAATTGAGCACATGCACTTCATTTTTACTAGCTGCATGAATTATCCCGCATATTTTCAAAAAATCACCCACGACCCTTGGACTCTCCAAGGAAAGTGGACCTCATACCCGTTGCTTCCCTAAAAGTGGTCACATGAGCGTTGTACCGTCAACATAGCGAACG
The DNA here is from genome assembly GCA_009830355.1 of Cherax destructor. Taxonomy (NCBI): domain Eukaryota; kingdom Metazoa; phylum Arthropoda; class Malacostraca; order Decapoda; family Parastacidae; genus Cherax; species Cherax destructor. The sequence continues at coordinate 40,961 of WNWK01009238.1, forward strand.
ATGTGAATAGGTTTACCACACTGCCCAGTACATGGATGCTGGTCACACCCGGCCGCCAGTGGCGTATATAATGGATCTTGATATATAGCAAATAAAATTTGTGATAAAGGGCACCCCTGGCGAATCACATGATGCAAAAACACAGACCTACCTAACTTCCCATTTACCTTGACGTGCAAACTCGCGTCAGCGTACAACGACATGACCCACTTGACAATTGGATGTGCGAAACCCTGCTGCTCCATTATCATTTTCAACACTAGATGGTCAACGTCATCAAAGGCAGCCTTCCAGTCTAATGCCAGAATCCCTACCCCCTCCACCCATTTTACCTTGGTGGTCGTGGACAAAATCATCAATTACTTTTTCCCCTAAAAACAGCGATCACCCCAGGATACCAGCCTGGCTGGGATGTAAAACCTTCTCTAAGAGAGGTGTAAGGCGATTGAACAAAATTTTTGCATATAATTTATAATCAGCATTTAACAATAATCGCCCTGTAATCATGTAAATCAGAACATTCGTTTTTTTTCGGAACAAGGACCACAATACCTTCTCGCTGAGACCTACTTAAACAACCCTGATTTTTCATACTATTTAATAACCGAACATGGAACCCACGTAACTCGCCCAGAATTCCAAATGAAATTCACATGGCAACCCGTCTGACCCTGGCGACTTTAATGTTTTCATGTCCTGAAAGGTTGTCCGTATTTCATCAGCACTAATAGCACATAGTTGATCATTCCCCGTTAATTTACAAGTCATCCACGACTGGACGACGTCCATGGCAACAGTACAATCTCGACTACCACTAAATGTATCACGGTAAACTATGCCAGCATAAAGACTCACACGATCGATATTCGTTATCATCATACCCGACGGGAAGGACTCAACCTCGTCTCGCACCATAAAACTCATTATATTTAACGCCCGACGATGCTGACTTTGTTCACGTAGAACATACGCAGATGGTTGGTCACCCCAAAGAACTTCATCAATACCCGCCACACTTCACGCCCCGTGAAATAACTGATTTTGTAGATCCGATTTTTCCGCTTTCAGGCCGCCAATGATGGCCACTGGATATTCTGCACGTGGCTCGTAACACACTCAATTGATGTCGTAAAAAATTTAACTTCCCATAACGCAACTGTATCCCTTCTTTACTCACCGTCTGAAAAAAAGATTTAATACTGGGTTTACTCCTTACATCCCACCACTCTAGAATATCTACGACACCTATCCCATTGTTCCATATATGAGTCCACATCCGACCAAATAAATCATGAATGTCATCCCCTTTTAAAAGACTAACATTTAATTTCCAAAACCGAGGAACAAATTGTGGTAAACCAGCCCAAGAGAGATGTACCAATACTGCATGATGATCAGTAAAATGTTCATCACATGGCTTGACACTCTGTATATCAATTGCATGCGCTTCATAAACCCTATCGAGTCGCGCCACGTAACCCTGTCTGACGAAAGTAAAATCCACCCCACCAGCTACATCACCTCCCACATCGCGCAACACAACTCCTTGCAAGATATCACCCAAAAGTTGAGAATAAAAACCACAACCCCTCGGTTCCACATCCCGTCGTCGTGTAACGCAATTCCAATCACCTCCCACGATGTTTACCACGGGTAGCAACCGGAAATGATACACAAGCGTCTCCTGAAAAAACTGATTTTTCGTACTCACATCCCCGGCCGCAGGCCCATATACACTAATGAATCCGACGTTCATCATGCCACACCACCAGTCAATGCATGCACTAACCGACAATCAGACGCAACTTCCCAATGACGTAACCGAAAAGGACTGCTCTCTCATATCAGCACTGCCACACCACCTTTTAACTGCAGACTATTCACACCGTACACAATGTACTCTGGTATCTTCAATTCACCCACACACTGCTCAAAATCAACTTTCCTATGAGTCGCCCATAAACCATTGACATTTATAGTTAGATACTGGAATATTGCTAACTTTCATCACACAGTCACTCGTAACACATTTTGACACTGAGCGACATCACCGTCTGTGCCACTAACATCTCCAGGCGGGAGACTCTCCACCCTGGCATCATCTTCAAACTCAGTAGCCACAATTGTGGCCCATGACTTTTTTCCAGGTCATTGACCTGGTGTCAGTTCATCATCACTACTTGAATTTCCTGCAGCCTACTTACAGGAGCTCCCATCGACGACGGTGCAGACAGGCACGGTCATGTGTGGTCATGTGCGCATGGACGTCCACATTAGTAATTATCACAGTGGGTCCATCGAGAGTCACAATAGTTGATGGTGGGCTACCAATGCTATCATCGGATGCCACTGGGGTGGATGGCGGCGCCGGACACTCCACCGCACAATATAATTCCGGAAATGATACAGGGAGGCCTAGCTCGACCTCACATGAGGGAACATCATCAGTTGACGGCGCTGCCACACCATCATCAGCAAACTTCCTCTCCATACAGGGCAATGTCATACACGGCGAGTCAGGTGTAGTGACAGGTATATTACGGGGAGACTGTTGAGACGTTGGTGTCGCATGGGCACCCTCGACTACCATGGATTCAGGGGCTTGTGTAAGAGTGTCTGACAACACACGTTGGTCACCTTGTTGTCGAGAACATCGACAATCACATTGATATGCCATGTGTCCATATGCGTTGCATAACCAACACATCTTCCTTTGACCCGGGTAATACACATATACCTGAGTATGGAATACTTTGAGGACAACAAAAGACAGGATGGGCATTTTGAGGGACATTTGCACAGAAAACGACCCATCAGATTTACCTTCAAATGGTCCATGGCCCAATACACCTGCATAAGTCTGGTGGATTGTCCCAAGTTTGATGAAGGCCTTATGGATTGCATACTCATCAGCTACGAAAGGGACATTTCGAAGCTTGACCCACGTGTAAGTGTGGTACATGTCTCGAAGACACATTGCCACATTTGGGGTCACCTGACATCGTATCTCTTGATATCATTGAACGACATCCTCATACACTATAGTAGTCATGAACTTGACGAAAACCCAGGAAGTGCCATTGACGGAAATGCCATAGATGTCATCATTGGAGATCTTATATGTGTCTCACAGGATTTGGAGTAGGAGGACATCAGCATTATGATCCAACAAAGATCCCTGCAATAGCTCCACACAAACGGTGTTAACCCGTCACCAGCTGCCCTCCATCTTGTAGAGTAATGTCGATTTTCGCCACCAGAGACAAGGGGCGGAGCAGCCAACTACACACCTCGGCACCTGGGAGGCAACTGGTTGATAGTTTTATTGTTATGGTTTGCAATTTTGTCTTATGTCTGGTCTTGTTAACGTATATTTACAAAACAGATAACTTCAATAAATATTGTTCCTCTTCATATGATCTGTTTGTTTTATTTTAGAATTTGAACCAAATTTGATTAAAATTCTTGCGTTTGTAAGGAAAAAGAATACATTTAAGAATGATATAAAAATATAACCAAAATTAGCGTAAATAGCTAAATATTTCTCAGTAGCTCATGTTGTATGCTCAGGGCTTTCATTGCTCGCTCTTCGTGACACTAGTATCTAATTTTCTGAATCAGCCACTGGAGACTTTATTTTATCGTTGTACAAGTAAAACTCATCCCCGGCATCCTTACTAAAAGAATAGTAGGCGGCTTCGTTGGAAGTTAATAAGGAAGGATCACACGGGCTTAGCTGCCAGAGATGGGACATAGCCTTTGCGCTCAACTTTAAAAGGTAACTTAATGCTCACGAAGAAAATAGGTTATTGATACAAAAGAGAGTGATTAGTCAGAAGAAATTTGAAGAGAAAATTAAGGACTCTTGAAGGGGTAGATATTCAAGGTTAAGATTCTAGAATAATTAAATTTTTTCAGGAAAATTCTTTTATTTTATTTTTGTTACAATTATTAATAACGTGGGCATGAACGCCACATCTTATATTAACTCAAAACATAAGTAGAGCAGCAGCAGGCCTTGCAAAGCTATGCTCTGTATCTAGTCATGATCCTGTAGTAGGGAGGTTGTGGGGTATAAAGTCACTCGCCGGGAGTTGTGGGTAGCCGAGCACTAACAGCAGGCGATTGATTCTCTTGACAGCGTTGGCAAACCTTATCTTTTCGTCCTCAGTGAAAGGGTCCAAGTTCCTGTTAGTTTTCCTCTTGAAGGGCCCAGTCAGGTGCTTGGAGACGCAAGAGAGTCGTCCCTCGTCTACAGGAATCCTGGAAAGCAAAGGGGAAGAGATCAAGGTATTTCATTATTGGGAACTTACACGAGGGATGATTATCTCTTCCGCTCATTAATCTAAAGTGTTTATAATACTTGGAGTAAATATACATTTTTCAAATTTTTTTAATGCGAAAAATGCATATCTATGCTTTAATTTCAATACTTCTTCTTTAAACATTTATGAAAAACAGTTTTCTCTCGTATAGATAAATCAGATGGGAAATGCCTTCACAAAAACTATCAAGCGGTTTTGAACGTTCTGAAAACTGCAAAACAATCAAGATTCTTATATACTCTACATTTTACATTGTTCATTTTCAGTGATGAAACTAACCTAAACACTAAAAAACAAATTTACACATGAGAACGTCTTATTTTAGCTTGTCCAAACATTTAGTGACACAAACAAAACCGGCCTACATGAAATGGCGAATTACTTCCTTGTTTGTAATATCTGATACATTAAGAATGTACCAACACTGTGCTGGCTAGTTGATTGAGCTGTTATCTGCAATATTGAAAAATATTTTTTTATATATTTTTTTATATTTTTATTAAAACAATTAAATACATAAAATCATACATTACGTATGTCATGGTACATGGTAAACAATAAAATAGTCCTACCATCTAATTTTAACCTAACCAATAATACTCCCGATTATTATCAACAACAGTTATTACCAGTTTAGGAGTACCTTAACCTTGATCTAAGCAATTACAATTATCCCCAAAACCCTACTATCACCCCACATACAATAGGTCCATGGTTATATAATTAATACAGTCAAGTTCTCATACAGAATACTGAAAGGCTGTTTAAAGAACAAATCATAGATATATATACACATCTTAACTACCACATATCAATTTAAACATAACCATCCTCCCACACACAACACACCAAACGGTGTTCCACCTTCCTTCATCCACTATCTTCACCCACATGCCACGATTTACAATAAGGTACATCGACTGTTCCCAAGGCTTTGAAAACCCCATGGCCACATACCCCTCCCCCTTTATATATGAGTACATCTCATAAACCCCCTAAAACAAGCAATAAAAATAAAACAATAATTACATTTACAAAAGATGGCGAAGTATGAACATGCATAATGACCACTTAAGGTCATTACAAAATTTTATTGTGAGAGATTTACCATCCCTTCATAGCCTATGACAATGGCACGTTCTATAAAACTTGATTCAAAACCAAATGTTTTACAGGATAAACTCTCTATCAAACACGCTGATATTATCTTGCCCCACACCGGCCCTTCACCACACACAGTATGAGAATAACGGCTTAAATAATCATATACAAAACATTAAATTGTAACACCTTTCATATCACACACATCCTTTCATGATTCCAACACAGGAATCCAAAGTAACACGGAGCTCTTCCTTTTCTCTCAAAAGAATCATGGCCACCACACATGAAATTGTGAACAGGTGATGCACTGAACATAAATAATACAATACTGGTACAAACAGTATCCCACAATGCACATTATCAGGTAAAACATGACACACCCCTCCCCCTTTTTTCACCACCTTACATACCTACCGTAATCACAAACATTCCCACCCCCCAGGAAACAAGCCCATCGTTCACCCCTGACCCTACAATGCCCAAAAATCCTGCACCATGAAAATCCTATAACTACGTGGAAAAAACCCTTTCCCACTTTCTCCCCATGATCTCCCTATTTCGACATTTTGTACGATAGAAAGCCGCTGCCAATGCCTTAGTTAGCGCAACAGCCCCTTACTTTCGCATTGCCCAAGACATAAAAATGAAATCTGTAACTAAATACACAACCGCTGTTTGTTCCTGCACACCTACCCCCCACATCCAAACTTAAGGCCCGTAAGACTGATAAACCCCCACCATACGCAGCACCCTCTCAAATTACTCCCTCATGCTGTCTAGATGATCACAAAAACTACAAACACTACAATCCCTTTTCTCCTGGAGCCTTCGATTAGCTAAAACTACCCCTGATGGTAAAACATTGTGCAGGAATTTTGAACATAACTTCTCGTACACACTGCCTAATTCTTACCCTCTTGAGCCTTTTCCAGATATCCCCCCACGCATATAGAGGGTAAACTCCTTCTACCACCGCTACCACCCTTCTTTGTCCTACTCTTTCCAAGATGCTAAATTTCATATTCCTAGGCTCCTGTACCCTCATTAAAGCCCTAACCATAGTCACACACTCCTTTAAATCCCTACCTCTCCACCAAAACCCCAGGTCCCTATATACCTGACTAATACCCCTTCCACCTGTTCCACTTTCTCTTATAAAACTACGCTTTATATATACTTATTAAATGCTTTTGCAAATATATGAGTCCCAGCCCCTCTTGGCTAATCGGGAAACACACCACCCCCCTGCTTAGCCAATCGCAACCTGATCCCTATATAAACCTATACACCCTCCCTATTAGATGTCTCACCTCACACTGCCTCAAAGGCCAAATGGCTGCCACATGCCATAATTTACTAAATAGTAAAACATTTACCACCACCACCCTCTGATGCAACGTAAGGCTTGCTGATCTTAATCTTGCTAACCTTCCTAATACCTTATTTACCACTCTTTCCGAATTTACCTTTTGAGCTTCGCAATCATCCTGCCTATAATAAATGCCACAAATCTCTCCAAACCCTCACTGCTATACTTCCCCTCCCTTCCCAAGCCCCCACCTCTAATAACATAGATTTCTCAAGGTTGAAACGCATCCCCGTGACCTCACCAAACCCTCCCACAATATCATTAACCCTCTGCAAATCCTTCACACCACCCACTAAAACCGTAGTATCATCCACATAACCTACAATACCTGTCCTCCTCCCCACCCCTCTTGGTAACCCTCCCTCTCTTACTCCTTGCCTAACCGCCCTATAAAAAGGATCTTGTAAAATCGCAAAAAGCAGCTGGGACACTGGACATCCTTGCCTAAGCCCTCTTGACATAGATATGTACCCACCTAGATGCCCATTGACCTGAATGTGCACCCTCACCCCTTGATACAATACCCTAGCCCATGACACTATTTCCTCCCCAAAACCTTACCATTTCATAAAATGCCACAATGCCTCCCGCTCTACGCTATCATACGCCGACTGCCAATCTAAAGCTAAGACCCCTCCCCCTCCCTCCACCTTTCTTTGTTCAATAAAACCCCTGATTCGTTCACGTCCCCTCATACATTGTGTGCCCCGGTATCCCATATTGTCCGTCATTGAGAACCTGTCCGACCATAGATTTTAAACTATTACCCAGTGTTTTAGCAAAAAATTTATATCCCCATTCATAAGAGTAATAGCCCTATAATCTTTGACTAACCGACATCCCTCCTTCTTCGGCACCAAAACCACTACCCCAGTTTTTTGCCCATCCCCCGTAACCCCTCGACTCTTCATGTCATTAAACAACCTAAGCAAAAACCCCTTCATAATCCCCCAATGCACCACATAAAAATCACTGGGTAATCCATCAAGACTCAGTGACTTACCCGGCCTCATACCCACCAATACTTCCCATACTTCCTCCTCCCTTATAGGACCACTCATTGTTTCACAATCCTCCTGCTCCAGCCCACATTGCACCCAGCCACCCATGTTCCTTAGATCTATCTCACTAATTCTCCTACTGTTTAAAAACTTCCTATACCATGCATCTATATAACCCCCATTCCCTTCGTTGTATGCAACTCTTGACCCACCTTATATCCCTCTAACCCCTCACTTTCACTAATATTATGCAACTCCATCGCCTTTCGCCTTATTCTCTGCTCCCTTAAGATACATGCTGAAGGTCTGTCTCCCCACAAGATTTCTTCGAGACCCACCACAACTCTAGCCCCATCAAAACGTTTATTTTGCAAATCCCTGATTGCTTCTATACCCTCAATTTCGTCCACAGGGTAACCTGCCCCCTCTCTTTCCCCATAACAGTCCTGCAATTGCCCTTCCAAATATAACATTTCATACTGGAATCGAGCAGCTTCCTTTCCCTTCTGAACATAAAAATCCTTGATACTGCGTTTTGCCTGTTTCCCACCGTCCTATCAAATCATTCACCCCCCTCCCCTCAGCCCACAAGTCCCTCCACATCTCCCCAAAAGATCATCCCCCTCCCCCTCCCCAAGTAATCGTACATTCAACTTCCAAAACCCCCTATACCTCCTAGGTAAACCCTCCCACGATATGTTCACCATCACCCCTCTATGATCCGTAAAACCCGCATCTACAACTTCCACCTTCTTCACCTCCACCGACGCTGAGACATACACCCTATCTAACCTCGCCACATACCCACACCTAATATATGTGTGTTCAACTCCCCCCTCCACATTACCCCATACATCACCTAAACCCACCCCTTTTAACAAATCACCTAATAGCTCTGAATAATGCCCCGCTCCCCATGGCTCAACATCTTTACATTGCACAACATTATTCCAGTCCCCTCCTACAATTGTAACTACCGGAAGTGAACATAAATGATACACTAAATCTTCCCTTATGAACCTATTTTTAATTCTTACATCCCCTTCTGCTGGACCATACACACATACAAACCCCACCCTGACCCCCCACAAACCCTCCACCCTGACCATTCGACCCTCACCACCCACTTCACTATTCTGCACAACAAACGGGCTGGCTTCCTTTATTAAAATTGCCGCCTCACCTTTCAATCTAGGCGATCCTGACATGTACAAATCATAACTTTGAATTTGGAAAATATCAGCCTGTTTAAAATTATGTTCTTGGATCAGTACCACATCAAGTTGAAATCTTTTCAAAAACACCTCGAACACTTCACACTTTCTCACACTCTTCAAACCATTAACATTTATTGTCATACATTTGAACTATAAAAATGCTGGTTTTCCTTTAGACACCTTAACTATTTTGTCTCCCTGGTGTCTGGCACTACCCCTTTCCCTCCCCACCCCTTGGACCCTTGAGTGGACCTGTCCTGGACCTTTAGACCCCCGAAGGCCCTGAACAACCATGTCATTCCAAGACTTTTTCCCTGACCTTTGTCCTGCTGTCAGGACATCCTCAACATCAGACACACCTGCAGCTCATTTTTGCGAACCACTGTCAACCTGCATTGACTTCATCTCTGAGCCAACCCGGTGCACATCCACCACCACTTGATGGTTCGTCAGAGATCCATCCAAACTCGGCTCCAACACCACCTCACCCGGTGCCACAACGTCTACCACTGCCCTGAGATCAAAGGCGAGTTCTTCTACCATGCGCTCACCCTGATCTTGTAAAAAGGTCTCAATAACCGCTGTAAGCAATTCTTCCACATCACTACTAACCACCCCTACCGGGTCACCATTAACCACAGCTGATGGTGCCGGCCCCTGGGAAGGCCCTGGCAGGTTCAGACATCCAGGCTCCTTCTCCTCTGCTGCATCCACTTCCTCACTCCACATGTTTCCATGACGCCTTCCCGAGGTGGGGTATAATGACTGGTCCCCACCTGCGTCTGCTCCACATGTCTTGTTGTTCTCTGCCACTCCTCGATTGGCCCCGCATTGCGCTGCAATGTGTTTGAAACCTCCACACAGCCTGTATGTGCGCCTCTGGCCAGAGTATGTCACCATCAACTGCTTCCTGAATTCCTCTATTACCATATAGGAGGGTATTGGCTGTCGCAATGACATCTTAAGAGTAAATGTCCCTTTTGGTAAACCAGCACATAATCCTTCACTCCATCTACTTACTGTTGTCGTGTGTACTATGCCGTATTTGTCAAAGACAGACCGCAGGTCGACCTCATCTGCCTCAAAGGGAATGTTACATATTTTAACCCACATATAAAACCTGGACACATCAGGAAGCTTTACAGATACATCTGGGTTAACTTGGAGGCATACCTCTTGATATTTGTCGATCATCATTTCATAAACATGAGCCATATGAAATTTTACAAAGATTCACTTCATTCCATTAAGTGACACTCCATTTAAAGCTTCATTGTCAATACTGTAGGCAACAGCAGGGCCGCAGTCGATGCATCGATGGAGCCGCAGACGAGCTCCAAACAGACAGTGTTTACTCGGCGCCGATTTGACGTCGCCATTTTGCTCTGACTGAAAAGCTCCATAAGTGGCCACCGGGGCAGAAAGAGCGCACGTCCTCTCAATGCGGAGGGTGAGAGACAAATCTTTATTTGTTTTTTGTTTTTTTAATTATGTGATAATGTTGCACTGGGTAGATGATTAACCATAAAATATGATAATTTTATTACATGATAAGATTGTAATATCTTAGAAATGAAAGTAAATATGAGTTTCAATCTCATTAAAAGTATTTTTTTTATATTTTATTAAAACCATCACATACAGATATACATAGAGAAATACATATATTATGTAACCATTTTATTGGTAATGATCACCAAATAACAATGTCCCTACTACATTCGTCGCACAGACCTTGGCCTGTGTGGATGCCTGACTTGGAGCTCCCGCCTCTTACCTAGCCGACTGGAAAATACAAGATGGTGCAAGCAAATAGAAGGAGAGTCAACACTATTTGTACAGAACTTCTTCGTGGTTCCATTTATGGGACGATGACTTCAGTTTTACTCCTGGAGATCCTGAGAGACACTTACCATATCGACAATAGTGAACTATATGAAGTGGCGCTGAATGGAGCGAATTGCATCTTTGTCAAATTGATAACTGCTAGTGTTTACGAGAGACTCTTGGACAAATATAAAGATTTAAGATTGGACATCAACGCGGCGGTGGAGGTATGCCTAAGGGATGTATCTTGTCATTATAATGATGATTATTTGGAGTCGTTCTTAGAGGCGTGGTTGCAAATGATAACGTCTTCGGAGGTCTCTTACTTTATTTGTAATATAGGTGCGAGTACACAGGCTGCGTGTTCTATGGCCATGGCCCGGCGGACCATGCGCCTTGCGAGGGACAGAGGAGTTAGGCCTGTTGACTGACTGATGTTTGGGCACCAAGTGAGAATGGGCCAGGGCGGGTCTGGTAGATGTGGGTACGCCTACCAGGCTTGCCCTCTGGCGGAATACTATGGAAACTAGCATGGCACGAAATATGAACTCAGCTGGCAGACAGCATGGCTGTCTATGCAGACAGCAAGGCTGTCTACATTGCTCGGCCATGCGCCCATGGTCGTCCCGACCATGTCTGGCAGTAAAAAAAACTCGGGTCTCTCTCTCGCAAGAACAGGTCACAGAACACGAAAGAAAAATACATATATACAAACATATGGCCATGGAAAAAAAAAAACTTCCTCCAGAGAGGGAAGAAAAAAAAGGTGTACTTCGTGGTCTAAGGCAGTGAGCATCGATGCAGCACTGCACGCCTTCCTGCGTCTGGATACATACTGCAACACAGGAGACATAGCTGCGGCTGAGCTGTGACATAAACGGGTACGGTCTCCTCTGGGAGGGGAAGCAGACATCATAGTAGTCGCTGCAGGGTTCACTCAACCTGGGGCACAACCTGCTGGTGCCCTCAAGTGAGGCGTCGTCAGTAGTCGCAACAGGACAGGACTGGCAAGTGACTCAAAAGGACATTCCTCGACTGGTACTGTCACTGGAACTGTCGCTGCTGGCGAGTGTGGAGTGAGTCGTGACAGGGATGACTCGGCGAAACATCTGGAGGTCGTAACAGCATACACCATACTTCAGTGAGTGGGCTAGCAGTCAAAGTGACATCATCTTTGTGCAGGCTGCTCACTGAAGCTGTGATACAAGGCTGACAGTCACCTGCCGACAGGCCTAACTGCGGCTAGACGATGTCTAAGCGTCCCCAGATGGGTCTACAATAACTGGACTGACGGTCTAGGAGGTGAAGTGGAACGGTCTCGATGAAAGAATCGTCGCAAGTACGATTCAGCAAAGGCATCTACGAGTGGCGAACAAAAAGAGCTTTCTGTACAAGGCATTTAAATGCTCATAATTGATGCCTGGACTAACAAATGTCAGCTGTCAAGCGCGCTGGGCGCGGGTCACACACTGGGTGACAAAGTAACACACAGGTGCTACATAGGACACACGAGAAAACTGCACACATACTGCACATGTGGTACAACATAGCTTACAGACGTTTTTCTGTGTAAAAATCGACACAAGCAATACTGGAGCATGTGAGAACACTGACTGAGAGAAATTAATGAACACTCACTTATATCTTCTCTCAAACTTCTCGAAAATACTGAAAATAATATGCTCACTGTGAAACTAGAACACTTGGGACATCATGTGGGTGATGTCAGGCGATACGTCATGATGGATGTCATGGGGTGACATCGCGAGTGACGTCAGCAGACATCATTGGTGATGTCGCGAGGTGACGTCAGTGGAGTCAGGCAGCATCGTGATGACGTCAGTGAAGTCAGGCAGCATCGTGACGTCAGCAGCATCGTGACGCCATGGATTGATGCGGCAGCAGACCACTACACGTGACTTGCTGATCCATGTGGCTTGGAGATCCACATGGCTTGTAGATCCACGTGGCTTGTAGATCCACGTGGCTTGCTGATCCACGTGGCTTGCTGATCCACGTGGCTTGTAGATCCATGTGGCTTGGTGATCCACTTGGCTTCGAGTGGCCTCGACACTCGGATACACAATTCAGGCAAGAATTCACAAGGAAATTCACAGAAAACAGCAGAAGGAGTGAGAGCATAGTGGTGTGAGTGTGTGGCGGCGTGAGTGGTTGAGAGGCGAGGAACTCCGGCCGTTTCCTACTCTCACCCTACCCATACACGAGGGAGACACACTAGATGCTGAAATCACCACTAACTCACCTCTGAAGTGCTGAAATAGTTGTGCTGAGCTGAACAACAACAGCAGAACATGCTGGCAAGGCTGAGCACATGACTGAGAAACAGCGTGGGACGCTGTGGCGTGAAGTCAGTGATGCCATTTCTCGGAGAATTAGACAAATTTTGGCCTGGATCCTGCATGTACCTGTGTCTGGATGCTGAGATATACAGACACGACATCAGAATAACTCGTTGAGAGATGGATGCTTCTTGTGTTGAGTGATGAAGCGAAGACAAACTTCATTCCTCTTCCTCCCCTCTCGCTCAAACACAACTGCTGCGAGGCACCGCTTCCACCATTTATAACGACATTTATTTGGCGTGTTGGGGAGCGGGTATGCAATGATAAGGCTTCGGGAGGCTTCTTACTTTATTTGTATAAAGGGTGAGTACACAGGCTGTGTTAGTGGCCATGGCCCGGCGGGCCATGCGCCTTGCGAGAGAGAGGGAGCTAGGCCTTGTTGTCTGAGTCAAGTCTGGGCGCCAAGTGAGAATGGGCTAGGGTGGATCTGGTAGACATGGGTACGCCTACCAGGCTTGCCCTCTGGCAGAATACTATGGAAACTAGCATGGCATGAAATATGAACTCAGCTGGCAGACAGCATGGCTGTCTATGCAGACAGCAAGGCTGTCTACATCATTACACATGGATACATGTAAGAAATGTGCCATTTGAAGCTTCAGAAGAGGACCTTCATCATGTTTTTGGTGTCTATGGCACAATCCACCAGATCACTATCGGAAAGTGGATGGGGCCTTTATGCTGGCTTGCCAGAGGGGTCATATTCACTTAAAAGGTCCCTGAAATACCCAATACCTTCCTTTGTGGCATTGGCGGTTTTTTGCACTCAGGTATTTATGAGCTACAGTGGCCAGTGACGTACTTGTCACATATGTGGGATATTTGATCATGTGGCTGCTATATGTGACCACATATAGAGGCTTCAGGGGAGGAGGGAGGTACAGTATACGTTTGTGAGAGGGGCATATGCTGTCAGGTTAGACAGGCTGTATTTAACAAGGGCAATAGAGGTGAAGTATTTACATCACCTAGATGCTTTTTTTTATGGATCATAGAGGCGTACTTGTAGAGGTAAGCTGGGGAGGTTTGCCACATAGGTTCCATGGGTACTGGAAATTGAATGTAGGATTGTTGAAGGATGAAGAGGGACAGGTGGAGTTTGCTGAATGGTGGGCAGAGGAATGGAAAATAGGGAAAATGGTAGATGATGTAGTAGATTGGTGGGACAGGATAGCAAAACGGAGAATCAAAGACTTCTATATTAAACGAGAGAAGTGGGAGGCACAAATGAAATATGGTCTCATCAATTATTTGGAGGGACAAATTAGGGATTGTTATGGTAGGGGGCAGGGGTGTGGGAGGGCCTTGCAGAGAATATTCATGAGCTGAAAGAGCATCTGAGGGATTTACATAATGAAAGGTTTGATGGGGAGCGAGTGAGGGCGGGGTTGGCAGAGACTTTATGGGGAGATAGACCATCGGCCTACGTGCTCAGGGATCAACAACAAAGGAACAAGGCAATGGAGATGGTGGAATTATATGTGGAGAATGCTTTAGGGCAATACAGTGTGGGACAGGTGTTATGTACAACTGAGGGAATGAGTGCCTATGTCGATGAGTGGTTTGAGAGGCATATGAGCAGCAGGTGTTTTAATAAGGAAATGGTTGATGTAATGGGTAGATGTGTGCCTTGTGAGCTGGGAGAAGAAGAGCGTGAATGAATGGGGGGTGTGATCGAGGAGTGGGAAATTTGGGAGGCATTGAAGGATATGCAAGAGGGTAAGGCCCCGGGGATCGACGGCCTACTGAGTGACTTTTATGTGAAGAACTGGAATGCTTTCAAGGGTTGTTTGGTTGTGCTCTTAAATGAAATGAAAAGATGGGGGTAATGGGCGAAATGCAACGTATGGCGGTAGTGGTACTAGTGTCAAAGGGAAGGGGTAGTAGAACGTTAGAAACTTACAGACCCATTGCATTGATGTGCGGGGACTATAAGATGTTTGCAAAGGTATTGGGAAACAGGATTAAACAGGTGGTGGAAAGAGTGGTAGACATAGGTCAGTATGGGCTGCCAGGAAGGACGATGATAGAGGGACATGAAAAAATCAGGGATTTTATCGAGACGAATCAGGAGGGAGGGGGGGGTGCGGTGCTAAAGTTAGATTGGAAAGGGGCATATGATAGCATGGAGAGGGAAGCCCTCTGGTGCTATATGAGGTGGCAAGGGTTCGGGGCAGATATTGTCAGGTGGGCGAGGATGTTGTATGTGGGGGCTGGAGCTAGAGTACAAATTAATGGTAGGTTGGGTAGGTTGGTCAGCATGGGACGTGGTCTGAGGCAGGGTTGTCCCTTATCTCTGAAACTGTTCAAGGGCCTATAGGACCTTTTTTATAGGGCGATTGAGGTCTGTGTCAGGGTCAGACGGGAATAGTAGGGTATGTAGACGACACAACAATTTTGATGGAAAGGGAGGACTTGCATGGTATTAGGGCAGTGATTAGGGTCTGTGGGGCAGCTACTGGATTGGTGATAAATGAGCAGAAGTCGATGCTACTGGCCGTGGGATGTTGGGTGGATGAGGGAGGGGGGCCTGTGGAGGAGTGGTAGATGGTGAGGCAGGTGAAAATTTGTGGAGTGTTATACATGGGGAATATTAGGGAGGCTAGGGTGGCAAACTCGATGCGGTAAGGGACATTGTTTTGGGGAGAATTGGTGAGTTAGACTCACGGGGGCTCACACTGAGGCAAAGGGTGATTGTGGTGAATACCTTGATTTATAGCAAAAGTGTGGCATGTAGTGGCTGTACTCCCGTTGATGAAGAGGGACATCACATGCATCCAAAGGCGTATTATGCAATACATGTGGGGTTCGAGTTCTGAGTGGATGAGGAGAGAGGTAGTTTGTTGGCATCTGGGAAAAGGGAGTTTGGGGTTGGTTTCCCTGAGGAGTTGGGTGAGGAGTATCTATGTAAAGAGGAGGTTCTTATGGCGGGAGGGGGAGTGGGGATGTGGCTAGAAAGAGTGCATGGTGACGTCTGGCAGTGGTGGATAGGGGCGAAGTTAAGGGAATGTGAGGGAAACCTACCAGTCTTGATAGCAGCAAGGGAGCCAAAAGCAATTAGGGTAAGTCGTCTAGACGGGGTAGGGGGAGGGAACCCAGAGGTGGTAGGAGTCGAGATCATCCCGTCCAAATATATGCTTCTCATATAACCCCAAGAGCCTCCTATGTAAGGATATCAACCCCAAACCTTCCTTACTAACCGGTGTCATGACAACCCTCTTATTTAGCCAATGTCTTCCATAACCCCACAAGCAGGTACACCCTCACAACATGTCACAGTTTACTATACAGTAATACATTAACCACCATGACCCTCTGCAATAACGTCACGTCCCCTGGTCTCCAACCACTCATTCGTCCTATTGTCGCTGCTACCACTTTAGGTTAATTTTCTTCCTTTGCCTTACCAGTGCCCTTACAATAAATTATCCCACAAATCTTCAAGCTCTCGACAACAATCCACCCATACCCCTGCCACAAGTCTCCTCCCACCCACGCACCAACCTCTAACAATTTAGACTTCACCCTGTTAACCCTCATCCCCGTAGCTTCCCCAAAAACACCAAAATCCTACCTATAATATCAAACCCCTCCCTTCCTCCTACTAGAATTGTTGTGTCATCGACATAACCAACAATCCCTGACTCACAACCAGGTACCCATCCCACCTCCTGTACCCCCACCTTAACTAACCTATAAAAAGGGTCCTGCAAGCATGCAAACAGAATTTGCATACAAACCCCGCAAACCCCGCTCCATGCTCACCACGTCCCCCACCCTCTCATTCACTTGAACCCTCACAAAAGTCCCCGCATACAACATTCGGACCCAACCCACAACTTCCTCCCCAAAACCCTGTTTACGTAGAATATCAAATAACATACTCCTATCTATACTATCGTACACTGTTTCCAATCAAGCCCTAACACCCCCTCCTCTTGGCCCTCAATGAATGCCCGAATCCTACCATGCCCATCGCCCATACATCTCCCCGGTGTCCCATATTGGCCGTGCTCTATTTTAGAATCTAAAACTTTTTTCACCCTATTACCCAAAATATTTGCAAAAATTTTATAATCAGCACATAAAAGTCCCTACAACTCCAGTACGCTGATCCTCACCCATATACCCTACCCTTTTCAACTGATTGAAAACATAATTTAAGCATTCCTTTAACACGCCCCAATGTTGTACATAAAAATCACTAGGAATGCTGTCTACTCCCGGCGCTTTACCCATCTTCATTCCCTTTACTGCTATTTACACCTCCTCCTCCGTTATACTACCCTCCATACCTGTCCTCTCCTCCTCACTAATCCCCACCTGTATACCCTCCAACATCTTTTGTTTTGCCCCCACCTCCCCCAACCTCTGTTCTAGGTACTGTCGGAACCAGAGGTCTGCATAATTGCTCATACCCTCCGTCGTCCACAGTACCTGTCCCTCCCTGTACCCTCCCAACTCCTCTCGTACCTTCAAAGACGTCATCATCATGCCTTGTCTCCTCCTTTGAAACTCCCTCAAAACTGTCAAGGACGGCTTGTCCCCCCATAGCATGTCCTCTATGCATGCCCTCACTCTGATAGCATGGAATCTCTCATTCTGTATTTCCTTCAACTGCCCTCGCAAACCCTCAATTTCCTCCTGTTGGTAACCCCTCCACATAACAATCCCTCAACTGCCCCTCTAAATACCTCTGGAGGCCATAACGCAAACGTGCCTGCTTTCAAGCCTCCCATTTACAAAATTTCTGAATACCCACTTTTGCAAACCCATTCCACCAACCCACCACATCATCCCTTTCCTTCCCATCACTCCACATCAACTCCCACCACCCCTCAAAACTCCACCTACAAAGTTTCCCATGTAAAACAACCTCACGTTGAGCTTCCAATAAATGGCATACGTTCTAACATCCCAAATCTGCCAGCACTCCCCTGTGATCGGAAAAACCAACGTCAACGCATTCCACACCCTCCACCATAACATCCCTTGACACATACATGTAATCTAGCCTTGCATCATAACCTCTACATATGAATGTATGATCTATATGCCAAAATCCCTAACACCTACCGCACCTAAAAACATTGCACAAAGCCCCCAACACACACCCTGCTCCTCTCGGTTCCACGTCTCTCTTCCTTATCATGCAGTTCCAATCCCCTGCAATAATTGTCACCACTGGCAATCCACGTAAGAAGTATACTAACTCCTCTCTCACAAAACCCTCCTTAGTTCTTCTACAATTTACAACTGGCATATAAACCCCTACAATGCACACTCTGGTACTCCCCAAAAACCCTCCACCCTCCCTCCCACCCCCTCTTCCCATTCCAACAACCGAAAGGGACTGGTCTCACATATTCCTACAGCCACCCCTCCCTTGAAACTACCTGCACTACCCGCATAAACCGAAAACCCACTTAACCTCAAGTCTCTTCCCAACCTATAATTATGCTCCTGGAAGATACATATGTCAACATTCAATCGTCTCAGCATCACCTCAACCCACTTACATTTGACCTCTGCTCGGAGACCATTTACATTCAACGTTAGACACTTGAAAAGAATGCAGGGGGCTTTCCGCTATGCTTCAGCATCCTCGTCACTACCGACTTGCCCTGACTAATCCTATCCTCCTTCACTTGCTCTCCATTCCCTTTTCCTATTGCTCTACCTTCCTTCTCTCCTTCTTTGCCCTTGGCACTCCCCCATCCTCCTTTAGCAACCTCCACCAAGGCCTTCTTGCACACCCTTTGCCGGGGTGTGAGAACATCATCATCAGTCATACCACTAGGCCTCTTCCTGGAATCTCCCATAGCCTCCATTGCCTAACATCCCTCTCCCCTGTGCACTTCTACATCAATCTCTTGGACCTGTATACAAGGCCTTCCTCAGAGGCACCCTACACACTCCTCTCACACTCATCCTGCCTCTCATCCAATCCCAATTCCACCACACTATGCTGTAAGGCCTCACGTAAAGGACTGTCCATCAACTGTCGTAAATCCTCAAGGGGTGGACTGGACAAACCCAAATCCAAACCTTCCGGCAGAGCCTCTACCACTGGCTCTACTGGCTCCGCGTCCTGAGTCTCCTGTGACAACGTCAGCACTCGACCTTCCTCCTTGTCAACAATGTCACTCCATTTCCCACTCGACGCTGCACTCACATTCTTCAGTAGTGCCGCCTCCATAGCCTTCTCAACCACCATGTCAACCTTCCTCAAACCATCAACAAGGCCATGCCGCTGTAGGCTCATCCATCGATCACATGATGCCACCACAGGTCCATTTGATCCACATAATCGACATGTCTGTACTTGGCCCGCGTAAGTCACATAGACTTGCTGACAGAACTCTTCCATCATGATGTATGAAGGAATTTGTCGTTGGGAGGCAGGCATAAAGCCTCTGGGTCCACCGTGGCTGCATGGATGACACGAAATTGACTAAAAGCCTCCCGTACATCCACTTCAACAGCTTCAAACGGTACATTTCAAAACCGTATCCATGTGTAATAATGGGACACATCTTATAGCCGTACCTCTAATCCCGTGTTGACCACAATCCTCTGCTCCTGGAACTTTTCGACCACACACTCATATGTGCCAGCCACTGCAAACTTCACGAAAATTCTTGTTGAACTATTGAGGGATATCCCATACAGTTCCTCATTGGATATCCCAAAAGAATCCCTCAAGATTGCCGGGAAGAGAACATCAGCATTACTCGGGTAAATCGTGCCCTGCAATACCTCAATACACACAGTATTGACATGATGTCTGTACCTCTCTGCCATGTTGGAGAAAACCGTTCACTTGTATTTGGTAGAAGTGACAGCAATACTGTGATTGTACCATTATATTATATATTATGTAACCTTTAAACTTGTGTAGGACTGTACTTAACAACAGTGAGTAGGTTGTGTTAGGTTGGTTTGTGCTATTATGAATTATGTATTTAGAGCTTCTTATTGGTCATAATGATAATGTAATGAAGTACAATGTAGTATTCAGTAGATTGTGTAGGGACAATGTTGATTTCATGTTAAATATTAATATATGTATCTACTCATGTATATTGACATTTTAAATAAAATACATAAAAAAAGTAAATACACTAACTACTAAAAACTGCCTTATACATTATAATTATTATTACAACCAAAAGAAAAACTAAAAACATTATACATCATGACACGCAAATTAACCGAACAACCTGCACACTGCTTTTAGGTACAGTGCCACACATGCACAAAAGTTTGCATAAATTAATCTGATGGTGCCAACACATTATTGCTTACAATCCCCCTACCACCCCCCAAGTTGATATTGTCCACATTCACGTGGCTCTGCACATCACAAACTTATTCCTAAACACATCCTACTAAATAACAGTCAATACTACCTCTTTATTTACATTACAGTGCATTGTACTTTTATAATTATACAAATACATATTCATATGTAGGTGGACGCTTATTATTGCTTGACACAATCCTCTACTGGTATAACTCCATTCCAATCACAATCCCCATCCTAACCTTTAAATATCCTATGCTACAAATCATTGGTGTTCATATGTAAATAAGTACAGTGTACAACGTACATAGACTAACAATACATTTCTAAGAACATTAAATTAACCACAAGAACATATATAAAAACTATCTACCAAACTATGTGTTTGGCAATGTCAGAACATTAGGAACACCCTTAGTAAAATATTAAACATATCTAATTGTCAACATGTCCTATTTAACAGGCCTGACCCTCTTCCCCCCCCCTGGTGCATGCTACACCAAAAGTAAAAAAAAAAAAACCCACCCCCTCCTTGACCCGCCTCCAGACCAATATGATGTCGACCAATTCGTGTACTCGTGTATTAACATTTTACCTCACTCGGAACATACAAGAGAGTATGTCCACCGAGGTACCTTACCCTCCTAGTTGCTCAGGACACATGACACTGAGCACTTACACACCTGAAATACACTCCAACACACAACAGTTGACCACACACCCCTATTAACATACAAGAACAGGCATATGACCTTGCCATTGCCTTTCTACAAGACATAATGTACCATTGTGCCTTGCTTAACACATCTTACCCATAGATACTACATAGAGTACAAAACAGGCTTCTATATATCTGACCATGCCTGGACTCATGCTCCCACAACAAAGCAAAGGCATCCCCACCAATACACACATTAGCCACAAATATTACCACATTCTTCCACACCACTAACTGCCTCACGAAGAACCCCCCCCCCCTTGGTAGACGGAAAACCAGCCCGTCGGTACCCCTTACAATCCTGCTCCCCATAACCCCCTCACTGTGAGGTTCCTATAACCCTCCGGTAGGTCCACCTCCCATTTTTTTCCACATGATCTCTTTAGTACAACATCTGGTTCTATTAAACCCCACTATCATGACCTGAATGCGCTCTTCAGCCCCCGTCTGTCTCATTGCCCATGAATAATAAATGAAATCAGTGACCAAGTATACTACCACCCTTTAGATCCGCTTATCCAGTTACACTACATGATAAGCAGTCGCTTCCTCCCCACACAATTCACAGCCACTCCCTTCCCTTAATCCCCTAGTATGCAACACCATATTCCATGTAGGAATTTAAAAACTACCTCCCTCACCCGCGGATCAACCCTGGTTTCCCTCAACAACCCTACACTTCCCCCCAAGCATACATAGGGTATACACTCTCTACCACCGCCACCACCCTTTCCATTCCTGCCCCATCCAGTACCCCAAGTCTCATCTTCCCAGGGTCCCAAACCACTAACATAGATCACACCATCGCATCACAGTCCTTTAACTCCTTACCCTTCTACCATCTACCAATATCCTCATGAATCCTCCTCAGCCAACCCTCACCCCTCCCTCTTTCCCTCATATAACACCTCTTCACATACATGCTTTTTAACCATCTATTCAAAGAAATAAGCTGCAGCACCTCTCCTGGCTATTGGGAGCGAAATCACCCCCCTACTTAGCCACTCACAGCCTGAACCTCATATAAATCTAAATATTTTCCCAATAACCTACGCACATCACATCCCACCATTGGATATACGGACCCTACATGCCACAGTTTACTATAGATCAATGTATTAACCACTATAGCCCTCTGATGTAAAGTTAAATTCGCCGATCGCAAGCTTGTCAATCGGCTTAATGCTCCATCCATTACCCTTTTTGAATTCTCCACTCTCGCTTCCTCACTCATTCTCATGTATACCACTCTGCAAATTCTCAACCTATCCACAATTTTCCCTACTGCCACAATGTCCACCCACACCCTCCTCCCTACATCCATGTACAACGATTTCTCATCATTAATTCTCATACCTGTTGTGTCTCCGAAAACCCACGCCACTCTCCCCACCGCCCCTAAATCCCTCCTATCCCTAATTAAAACCGTGGTATCATCCTCATATCCCATGATACCCACTCCCCTTACCCTATCTACCGACACATTTCCCTCAAGACATCTTATCTCCCTATAGAGGGGATCTTGGACACAGGCAAACAACAACTGCAATATAGGGGACCCTGTCTCAGTCCCTAGCCATTGCAATATATCCTCCTAAAAATTCATTCACCTGCACATGCACATGTGCTCCCTCATATAACGTTTGTACCCATGCCACCACTTCGGCCCTGAAACCCTGCCATCTCATGAATCTCTACAATGCCTCACACTGAACACTATCACACACGGCCTTCCAATCTAATGTTAAAACCCCGCCCTCCTCTTCCTCCAAATTCTGTTTGATGAAATCCCTGATACATCCGTGTCCCTCATTCATTGATCTGCCAGGAATCCCTAACTGTCCCTCGTCTATTAGCCTGCCTACCACACTCTTCAGACGATTCCCCAATATTTTTGCATAGATCTTATAATCACAACACATTAGTGTGAGCACTCTATAATCGTTAATGGACACAAGAAGTTCCCGTTTTGGCACCAGCACTACTACACCTGTCAGCTGTATGTCCCCTAATACCTTCCAATGCGTCATTTCATTAAACAAGCCTACCAAAAACCCTTTTAACACTTCCCAATTTTCCACGTAAAACTCACAAGGTAGACTATCTGAACACTGGAACTTGCCTATGCACATCCCCATTACAGCCCTCCATGTTTTCTCCTCTGTTATCAACCCTCCTAGCTCCTGCCTATCATTATCGTCCAACTCACACCTTATCCCACCCCCCATTACATGTAACGCCTCCTTGTCTATAAACCCCCCCATCAACTCCCCGAAAAATGCATTGAAAAATCCACTCATTCCCTCCGTCGTCTTCAACACCTGACCTTCCCGCCTCTCTCTTTCGCCGCTGCTCATGCAGGACACAGGCAGATGGTCTATCTCCCGACATCACCCGCTCCAATCCTCCAGTCACCCTCGCTCCATCAAAATGCTGATTTTGGATATCCCCGATTCGCTCCTTCAAACCCTCAATGCTAAAACTGTCTACCCTACGTCTAACTTTCACAGTCGCCATCTGGTTGAATCCTCCCTTATACACAACTTTCCCTGTATGAATCTTAGCCCTGGCTTTGTCACTGTAGATGCTTTCCTCTCCCATTGCATTGTTAAATGCTCCAAACTTCAGAACACCCGTGACTTAACCTGATTCCTTCCCCTTCTATTTCTTCCTCCTCCTCTTTCTCCTTTCTCCTCTGTGTTTTCTTTCTTTTCTTTTGCCTTGTATTTGTCCTTCTTTATTTTATTTTAATTTCATTTTTCCCCCTCTGTGTTGTTGTCCTTACCCTATGCGGGCCGCCAGCTTCATTGCAGTGCTCTTCTCCTAGAATATGACTGACTCCACTACTACTACTACTACCACTACCACTACTACCTCCATTACTACCCCTCCACCACTTTCTTGTGCCCTTCTCTGTCTGCCTGCCTATAAATACCCCTTCTTCCTGTACTGTGTGTTAGTGTGACTTTGTAAATGGTTCAAGTCGGACCGAAACGTCGTCGTAAGCTCATCTCTTTTTTATATGTGCGGGTTGTGTGTGTATTGTTCCAGTCACGATATTGTGCCTTTTTTTGTTACAATGAGTAGTAGTCAACAGAGTAGTCTTAGGCGGCTACGGTGAAAAGCTCTGTTCCTGAAGGCACAGTACTCGCTCCCATCCTGTTCCTCATCCTCATATCGGACATAGACAGGGATATCAGCCACAGTGCCGTGTCTTCCTTTGCAGATGACTCCCGAATCTGCATGACAGTGTCCACCATTGAAGACACTGCAAGAATCCAAGCAGACATCAACTAAATCTTTAAATGGGCTGCAGAAAACAATATGAAGTTCAATGATGAGAAATTTCAATTACTCCGATATGGAAAACGTGAGAAAATTAAAATCTCATCGGAGTATAAAACAAATTCCAACCACACAATAGAGCGAAAAACTAATGTCAAAGACCTGGGAGTGATCATGACAGAGGATCTCAGCTTCAAGGACCATAACACTGTAGCAATCGCATCTGCTACAAAAATGACAGGATGGATAACGAGAACCTTCAAAACCATGGATGCCAAGCCCATGTTGACACTTTTCAGGTCGCTTGTTCTATCTAGGCTGGAATATTGCTGCACACTAACTGCACCTTTCAAGGCAGATGAAATTGCTGACCTAGAAAATGTACAGAGAACCTTCATGGCATGCATAACTGCGATAAACCACCTCAATTACTGGGAATGCTTGAAGTTCCTAAACCTGTACTCCCTGGAACGCAGGTGGGAGAGATACATTATTATATACACTTGGAAAATCCTAGCGGGATTAGTACCAAACTTGCACACAAGAGTCACTCCCTATGAAAGCAAAAGACTCGGCAGACGATGTAACATCCCCCAATGAAAAGAAGGGGTGCCACTAGCACGTTGAGAGACAACACAATAAGTGTCATGGGCCCAAGACTGTTCAACTACCTCCCAGCATACATAAGGGGGATTACCAATAGATCCCTGGCTGTCTTCAAGCAGGCACTGGACAGGCACCTAAAGTCGGTACCTGACCAGCCAGGATGTGGTTCATCAGGCTCTGATCCAACATGAGGCCTGGTCACAGACCGGGCCGCAGGGGCATTGACCCTTGGAACTCTCTCCAGGTAAACTCCAGGTAAACACTACATACCGCGCTATTACCAACTCACTTCCCATCTTATAATTAAATATGCTCCTGCATGCAAGCTACGTCCACCTGATAACGGCCTAAAACCCCACCTAACCAATCTCTCTTCCTCATGTTGCACAAACCATTAACATTGACCGTTAGACACCTAAATATGACAATGGTGGCTTTCCCTTGGATACTCTTACCCCTTTGTGGCTCACCTTCGAGTCCCCACCTGGGACACCCCCAGCATTCTTCAAAGGCCTTTGTCTTTTGGGCCCAATGCTGCCCTCATGTGTCATAGCCACCCACGACTTCTTGCCGGTCCTTTGTGCTGGCATTAGCACGTCCTCTGGATCCGACATTACAGCCGTTCTTTTCCTTGTACCTGTCTCCACCTGCATTTCTGCAGCATGCACCTCCTCCGCATGTACATCCACATCCACTGTGTTTTATGGATGAACTCTCCGCTCATGTCCCCACCACTCGCCGTCACACATTCCTCAGCTGCAGGCTCTTCACGCAACCCCAAGGTCCTATCCACACTTGCCTCCGTCATACTTAGGATGTCCTCCACCACTGATTGCATGGAGTCCCTGCTATCGCCATCCACCCCCTCGTCGTTGACGCCGCCACCCACAGCGTTCCACTCGTTCATAGGCAAACTGTCAGGGAGGGTGGCACAGGCTGACACTTGCAAGTCATCCTGCCCTCCCACCCCTCCCTTCTCTGCTGCCTTGTCTTCCTCTTCAGGACTACGGTCACCTTGTTGCGTCGTCCATTGCTGCTTGTTACGCTTGTAGTTGGCTCCTCATGCCTCCTGTTGCACTGGGCTGCCATATGTCCATATCCCCCACATAGGCGACACGTCCGTTGTTGGCCCGCACACATGACAAAAACTTGCATGTGAAATTCGTCTAATATCACATAAGATGGGATGGGGTGCTTAAGGGACATCTTCAAAACATAAGACTCATCCAGCAGCCCCGCATAGGGGCCCCCGGCCCAATGACCTAGCATCGCCGCATGTATGGTCCCGAATTTTTCAAATGTGGTCATCGTATCCACATTGTCTGCCTCAAACAGTACATTCCTTAACTTCACCCATGTATACCATCTTGAGACATCACGTAGTTGCACACTCACACCAGGGTTGATGTTCATGCTGCATTCCTGGTATTTTTCTACCACCATTTCATAAACACTGGGGAGACAGCACACGTCCGCTTACCATCAAGGCTAAGCGGCGAATGTATTAAGAAGTATTGTGACATCTGAAACCCTGTTTTTAGCACTACCACTCACGGAGGAGCTGCAAGTGCTCAATAAATATACACCACTCACGTGGCACAAAGTAAGCATGGAGAGAAGAACTTGTGTAAACGGTCTAGCAACAGCACATGTATCAGACTGCAATATATTATATCATATCTAAAGCTGGCTTCACCTAAGAAATAGACGTGTTTAGACTATGTGTAAACAAATTTATTCACTACATTAAGTCAATAAATGTTTATAAAAAGCAGTTAAATTGCTTGCTCAAGATAAACAAATTACAAATTCAGAATTACAATTTTGTTACACATAGGAATAAGGAATCAATATTATTATATAAATGAAATATAGAGTGAGTCATTAAGAGTTACGCTACATTACTGTAAGTGACAGCAAGTAACCTCAAGCACATTTCTAAGTAAGTAGTTAAATTAAGCACTTGGAGTTAGTTAACCCTATCAGTCCCACGTCCTCTCTAATCTCACTCTCCAATCTGATATTCAGTCTTTCATTGCCTAGACACTTTGATACTCTTATCACCTAGCTCTTTTTCTACATTCACTTTTCATTTCCTTCCTTTACAAAACCTCCCAAATTCATTCACGAAACTTCGTAACTTGTCTTCAGAATTCCGTAAAAGAGCGGTGTCAACAGCAAGGACCAACTGAGATAATTACCACATTTTATCAGTTCCAGCATCTTTCAATCCCGCAATCCTTCCCAGCACCCCAACATTCACTTCACCCACAGCTCCATTTTGGTTGCTACGCGATCCGAGAAAGTTATCCCCGTATTCCAGAACCACAATCTCCGGTGCTTAAATGCACCTGAACCTGAACCTTTTATGATGATGCAGGTGAGGTGGTCAAGGACCTGTTAGACATAGCTTATATAAGCCATGTCTGATACGGTGCCCGTGGTAGATTCCAAAATTTGTTGCGTTAGAGATGGTGCGAAATTTTGCAAATCAGAGTGGAAGGAGGGAGTAATGAAGAGAGTAACTGTATTTATACATTGGATGTTGTGACCTATGGGTGCATAAAATTACATAGATAAATTTGGAAAAGAGAAAAAATAATAATAATGATAAAAAGATAAGTTTTTCTAATTTATTTATTTACTTTAGGAAATTTGGGAAATACTTTTTATAATTCACAAATTATTCACGTTCCCTATCTTTAGCTTAACATATCTTTGAGAATAATTCTAAGTTCGAGCGCTTCACATCATTCGTATAACGCATATATTACTGTTAAACATTGTGAGAAGGTAGAATAAATCTTTGAATGTTTTTGTTAATGTCAATAACATTCAGGCTGAAATTTAATATAATGAATCAGGAAAAATCTATTTACTAAAGTTGAGAAAATATTAATGAACATAAATTGTCACCAGGTTCTGTGTAGGTAGAGAGATGTTACCTGAGGAAGTGGAGCAGGTGGCGCAGGTGGTACAAAGGGTTGTGTACCAGGTCCTCATAATGGATAACGTAGAGCGGACCAGTACTCCACAAGAGTCGATCTGCTGCCAGCTCCTCCCACAGTGAAGTGGCTTCACCCACGAACTCATGAAAGTCTTTTGAGAAAAATTGTCCAAGGTTGGGTTACATATCCTATTTTTAATATATATTAAATAAATTAACTGTATGAAAAAAAAAATAACTCTTTATCAGTCAAGAAAGTATTTACAACAACTGAAGAGTAAAGAATACGAACCTTGACTCTGGAACCTTGACAATGGTATTTCATCCAGATGCTTGTTGCTTCCCTCGAGGTTCAGCAGTTTCCAATAAGAGATGATAGTCCTGAAGTTCGGGAAATATTAATGTTATATGATCGTTTCTTTATTGACTCCCTTGTTCCATTATTAGCGACTTTTTTTATTACTGTAAGTGTAAACGAGGGCGTTTATCGTATAGTGTAGAGTAAATGCAACACTAAGTAATTATGAAAAGGGGAATTGGTCTGGAACTGAGAGAACATTTCGGTTCGCATAATAAGATAATATAAGATTCTGTAGAATGTTACTAGTTTCCGAGGCTGAAAATAGGTACTAGAATCAGGGGCGGATCTACTGTGAAACTAATGAAGCTTAAGTTCAGGGCCACTAATCCCTCCGGCAATAAGACTCACCTGGCTGGGTCACGAAGGAGGAGAATGGAGGGCAAGCTGGAGTTTACCTCCTCATAGCGGTCCTGCAGATCGTGGATATAGGTGGGGTAGAAGGAGGCTCCGTGGGTCCTCTGCAGTATTGTCCTTCCGGTATCCATTACCTTCTCCCCAAGGAAACCTGAGGACACAATGTTAGGCTACTCTGCACATTTTTGCAATGTTGAAGTCTGGGAATAACATATTTATGGAATCAATAATTGCCGAGGCATAAATTGATTAATGAATCTAAACACGGTTTTTCAAAGGGGCGTTCCTGCCTTACGAATTTACTAGCTTTTTTCACCAAGGTATTTGAAGACGTAGATCATGGTACTGAATATAATATTGTGTATATGGACTTCAGTACAAAGAGGAAGCGCGTCTGTCTGACTCTCAGCAGAGGGAGGATCAAGCCTCCAGCACGTCGTGTGCTGAATGACCCACTTGAATTTAAAATAAAAAGATAGAGTTCCAAATAAGAGGCTATTTAGGAAAATTAAGGCACATGGAATAGGAGAATTTTTTTCCTGGGTAGAGGCATGGTTGACAGATAGGCAGCAGAGAGTTTTCATCAATGGGGAGAAATCAGAGTGAGGGTGTGTCACGAGTGGTGTTCCACAGGGGTCAGTGTTGGCCCCTTTGTTGTTCACAATTTATATAAACGACATTGATGAGGGAATAGATAGCGACATAAGCAAGTTTGCTGATGACACCAAAATAGGCCGCCTAATTCAATCTAATGAGGACATTTGAGCACTCCAGTTTAATGTAGACAAATGCAACGTTCTAAACATTGGACAAGAAAGTAACCATGCTACATATAAACTAAATAATGTAGATCTTAATATTATTGACTGCAAAAAAGGAGATCTGGTTAGCAGTAATCTAAAACCAAGACAACGATACATAAGTGTTCACAATAAAGCAAACAGAATCCTTGGTTTCATATCAACGAGCATAAGTAATAGGATGTAGATGAATGGTTCTCTGAACCATTCCTTGGGCACGACCTACTTCCACATTGGACAAATGTGACACCTCCTACAACTGCTGCACCTCTCCTGTCTACAGTATATAAGCTTCCTCTACGCACATATGCTGTATTCTATTCAAGATTGGTGGACTGACAACATCGACTCAAGGTTGAGGGACTGACCACCTC
Source organism: Cherax destructor (assembly GCA_009830355.1). Lineage (NCBI taxonomy): Eukaryota > Metazoa > Arthropoda > Malacostraca > Decapoda > Parastacidae > Cherax > Cherax destructor. The sequence continues at coordinate 70,918 of WNWK01009238.1, forward strand.
AAACTCCTCCTGTTCTTCACGATTCTCCTTTGTATGGACTGATGAAGCCACTGTGTGGCGAAACGTTTCCTCAATAAAGATACCCAAGTGTTGCATATGTGTCTAATTTACCAAGGTTCACATTATACTGCTTATGTGCTTATTTTTCCATTGTTTCGGTATTTCATACCATTTATTTCCCCTGTCTCCCTTTGTTTGCTGACCGAATCCATTGTCTTTATTTATACCTTTATGATGAACACCTTTTATATATTTACTGTTTTCAGCCCTAGTGTTGCAACCTGACTGTTTCCCACACACACACATTAGTTGCATTTGTGTCCTTTTACTTAAAATATTGTCGGTAATTCTACAAGTATTTATACATAGTTCTTCCTGGCAGCTGTGTGACCAACACTATGACTCCAACATTCAAGGAAACAATATTAGTGTGGCAACCAGTTCCGCGACCATCATTAAGGAACCAGCTACACCAAAACCAACCAGCGGAAAAATAAACACATAATGCAGTATAATGTGATCCTTTATTGACAACGTTTCGCCCACGCAGTGGGATTTATCGAGTCACAAACAGATCTACCTGGATAAAAGATATACGAGTATATATAGGATTTAGTCAGGTGGAGAATGCTGGGTCAGGTGGAGGTTGTCCACTTGGTTTGTTGTGAGAGGTTTATGGGTCATTAAGTAGATTAAGCATTTTGACCCAGAAACCTACAAACCTCTCACAACAAACCAAGTGGACAACCTCACTAAAACATTTCTTCACAAGACTTACCGTATTCTGAGGGACTCAGAACAAGGGAAGAAGCTTCTACACACCATTCCCAGCAACCCCAGACCTGCCAGAATGTACGGTCTGCCAAAAACACACAAACCAAGCATCCCATTGAGGCAATAAATGGTATAAAATACCGACACAATGGAAAAATAAACACATAAGCAGTATAATGTGATCCTTTATTGACAACGTTTCGCCCACGCAGTGGGCTTTATCGAGTCACAGACAGATCTACCTGGAAAATGAGCAACATGGAGATATATATAGGGTACAGTCAGGTGGAGAATGCTGGGTCAGGTGGAGAAAGCTGCATGTGAGTCTTAAAAGTAGTGTGATAGTTAAAAACATAGTGTGACTTAAAGGACCTGCAGTGTACCATTCTTGAGTTCTAGGTGGGATAGCGTTGAAGAAGTTTCTTGGCAATAGGTTCAGCTATGTTGTAGAAGCCGTTGTTCTGGTTGAAGTTGTTGGATATACAGATATACCGTTGTTCTGGTTGAAGTTGTTGGATATACCGAAGAATCCTAGAATCATCACTCATCTGTATATCCAACAACTTCAACCAGAACAACGGCTTCTACAACATAGCTGAACCTATTGCCAAGAAACTTCTTCAACGCTATCCCACCTAGAACTCAAGAATGGTACACTGCAGGTCCTTTAAGTCACACTATGTTTTAACTATCACACTACTTTTAAGACTCACATGCAGCTTTCCACCTGACCCAGCATTCTCCACCTGACTGTACCCTATATATATCTCCATGTTGCTCATTTTCCAGGTAGATCTGTCTGTGACTCGATAAAGCCCACTGCGTGGGCGAAACGTTGTCAATAAAGGATCACATTATACTGCTTATGTGTTTATTTTCCATCCCATTGAGGCCCATATCCTCGGGAATTGGCAGTGCTCCCCACAAACTCTCAGGAATTCTCGCTAAACACCTCTCCAAACTTTTGGGCACTATCAGTCCAGCACATCTCAAACACACTGGTGACCTTCTCAATCGCATTCGCAACATCAACATCAGGAACAAGAAACTCTCCAGCCTTGATGTAACATCCCTATTCACCAAAGTACCTACTACACAAGCTATTGATCTCTTGCGCAGGAAAATTGACGACACGTTTGATCTTCCTCTTCCAGCCAGCGATTTCATCGACCTTGTTGAACTATGTGTGGGCTTTACATGTTTCTCTTTCGAAGATCAACTCTTTCAACAAACTTTTGGACTACCCATGGGATCGCCACTTAGTGCTGTCTTTGCGAACCTATATATGGAACATCTTGAAGCCGAGCGTTTTTCCACTATTATTCCCTCTTCTGTCACCTGGCTCCGTTATGTTGACCATATTCTCATCATTACTCCCAGACGCTTCAACGTTCAAGCTCTCCAACACAAGTTCAACCAGGTCGAGCCATCAATCCAGTTCACACTAGAAGAAGAAGTCGACAACACTCTTCCTTTCCTTGATGTTCTTCTCTGCAAAGCTGACCATGAACTTCATTTCAAAGTCTATCGAAAACCAACCCACCAACACGATCTTCTCCATTTCTACTCTCACCACGACACCAAAACTAAACGTGGTGTAATTATAGGCTTTTTCCTGCGCGCACTCAGAATTTGCAGCGTTGAGTTCCTTGAGGAAGAATGCTCCCTTATTGAGCAAGTTTTTTCTAAACTTCACTATCCTCGTCACTTTATTAAAGACTGCAGACGACGGGCATTAAACATCTTCAACACACCCAGAGAAGACACAGCCGAGAAAAGATACATAGTACTCCCCACCAACTCCATTGCCAAACACGTTTCCAACATTTTTTCCAATACCTCATTCCAAGTATCTACCTCCACATCCACCACCATCAAGGACATTACCAGTAACAGACAGGACAAGCTTCAATCCACTGCAGGGGTATACACAATCCCTTGTAATGACTGCAGCAAATTATACGTCGGCGAAACATCCAGAGACCTCCAAACACGTATTTCAGAACACCAGTACGCAAGCAGATCTGACGACCCAAGAAATGCCTGTGTTCAACACCGAAATTCACACAACCATTTAATCAACTACAGGAGGTAAAGTTCTAGCATGGATAGAGGCATGGCTTACCAATAGATAGCAGAGAGTTTCCATTAATGGGGTCAAATCTGAATGGGGATTAGTCACTAGTGGCGTTCCACAAGGATCAGTTTTAGGCCCATTGTTGTTCATAATTTACATAAATGACCTTGATGAAGGAATTGCAAGTGACATGAGTAAATTTGCTGATGATACAAAGATAGGCCGTTTAATTCATTCTGAGGAGGATAACAGTGAACTCCAGGAGGATTTGGACAAATTAATGTCTTGGTCTGAAAAGTGGCAGATGATGTTCAATGTGGATAAGTGTAAGGTGCTAGTCGTTGGTAATGAAAATATCCCTCGAATTTATAAACTAGGTGAAGTAGAGCTTGATCATACAGAATGTGAAAAAGACTTGGGAGTCATGGTAAGCAGAAATCTAAAGCCAAGACAACAGTTCCTAAGTGTGCGCAATAAGGCTAACAGATTACTAGGATTTATTTCAAGAAGTATAAGCAACAGAAGTCCAAAAGTTATTTTGCAGCTCTATACATCACTAGTGAGACCTCATTTGGATTATGTAGCTCAGTTTTGGTCTCCTTACTACAGAATGGATATAGATTCGTTGGAGAACATACAGAGAAGAATGACTAAAAATGATTTACAGTATAAGAAATTTCCCGTATGAAGATAGACTTAGAGCATTGAATCTCCACTCTCTGGAGAGACGTAGAATGAGGGGAGATATCATCGAGGTGTACAAGTGGATGATGGGCATAAACACAGGAGATATTGATAAAATACTGAGAATATCGAACCAAGTAAGAACCAGAAATAACGGAGTTAAGTTGAATAAATTTAGATTTAGTAAGGACATAGGTAAATACTGGTTTTCGAACAGAGTTGTAGATGCGTGGAACAATCTTCCGAGTAGGGTTATAGAGGCTAGGACCTTGGGTGGCTTTAAAAAGAGATTGGACAAATATATGAGTGGGAGGGGCTGGGTTTGATTGGTTTCGTGGGTACGAGAGTAAATTCTTAGGTAGTTTTGGGTAGGGATGGTTTTGATAAGGACCTGCCTTGTATGGGCCAGTAGGCCTTCTGAAGTGTTCCTCCATTCTTATAGATGTAGATATGCAGGATCACAGGCTTCCCCATCCATCATCACAACCCCATTCATCATCACAACCCCATCCATCATCACAACCCATCAATCATCACAACCCCATCCATCATCACAACTCCATCCATCATCACAACCCCATCCATCATCACAACCCCATCCATCATCACAATCCCATCCATCATCACAACCCCATCCATCATCACAACCCCATCCATCATCACAACACCATCCATCATCACAACCCAATCCATCATCACAACCCCATCCATCATCACAACCCTATCAACCATAACAACCCATCCATCATCACAACCCCACAAATCATCACAATACCATTAATCATCACAACCCTATCCATCATCACAACCCCATTTATCATCACAACCCCATCCATCATAACAATCCCATCCATCATCACACTCCCATCCATCATCACAACCCCATCCATCATCACAACACCATCCATCATCACAACCCCATCCATCATCACAACCCATCCATCATAACAACCCCATCCATCATCACAATCCCATCCATCATCACAACCCCATCCATCATCACAACACCATCCATCATCACAACCCCATCCATCATCACAACCCATCCATCATCACAATCCCATCCATCATCACAACCCCATCCATCATCACAACCCCATCCATCATCACAATCCTATCTATCATCAACCCATCCATCATCACAATTCTATCCATCATCACAACCCCATCCATCATCACAACCCATCTATCATCACAACCCCATCCATCATCACAACCCCATCCATCATCACAACCCACAACCCCATCCAACATCACAACCCAATCCATCACAACCCCATCAATCATCACAACCCAATTCATCATCACAACCCCATCCATTATCACAACCCCATCCATCATCACAATCCCATCCATCATCACAACTGTAAACAGCCTATACTTAGTCCCTTTCAAATTACGCGGCACTACAGTGCTGCCATCAATAGGCCTATCAAGGTCAGGCTGGCCTGCTATGCTTCTTTCTCACTCTGGCGGCCTACCTCACGGAGGCAGGTTCTACCCTAGCTGGATTCCGGTCCCCTCACACGCTCTGCATCCGTGTACACTTGCCCTATTCGACAATAAATCCAAGCCTAGTCTACGTCCGTATCACTTCACATACGCTACCATTCTAATGCACGATATCCAACGAAGTAAGGCAAGATCAATAATAACACAACCCCATTCATCATCACAATCCCATCCATCATCACAACCCCATCCATCATCACAACCCCATCCATCATCACAACCCCATCTATTATCACAACGCCATCTATCATCACAATCCCATCCATCATCACAACCCCATCCATCATCACAATCCCATCCATCATCACAACCCCATTAATCAACACAACCCCATCCATCATAACAACCCCATCTATCATCACAATCCCATCCATCATCACAACCCATCCAACATCACAACACCATCCATCATCAAAACCCCAGCTATCATCACAACTCCATCAATCATCACAACACCATCCATCATCACAACCCCATCCATCATTACAACCCCATCCATCATCACAACCCTATCAACCATCACAACCCCATCCATCATCACAAACCCAACCATCATCACAACACCATCCATCGTCACAATCCCATCCATCATAAAAAACCCATCCATCATCACAACCCCATTAATCAACACAACACCATCCATCATCACAACCCTATCAATTATCACAACCCCATCCATCATCACAACCCCAACCATCATCACAACACCATCCATCGTCACAATCCCATCCATCATCACAACCCCAGCCATCATCACAACTCCATCAATCATCACAACACCATCCATCATCACAACTCCATCAATCATCACAACACCATCCATCATCACAACCCCATCCATCATTACAACCCCATCCATCATCACAACCCTATAAACCATCACAACCCCATCCATCATCACAACCCCACCCATCATTAAAACACAATCCATCGTCCAATCCCATCCATCATTACAACCCCATCCATCATCAAAACCCCATCAATCATCACAACCTCATCTATCATAACAACCCCATCCATCATCACAATCCGATCCATCATCACAATCCCCTCCATCATCACAACACCATTTATCAACACAACCCCATCCATCATCACAACTCTATCCATCATCACAACCCCACCTATCATCACAACTCCATCCATCATCACAACACCATCCATCATCAACACCCCATCCATCATTACAACCCCATCCATCATCACAATCCTATCCATCATCACAACCCCATCCATCATCACAACCCCATCCATCATCACAATCCCATCCATCATCACGACCCCATCCATCATCACAACCCCATCTATCATCACAACCCATCTATCATCACAACCCCATCCATCATCACAATCCTATCCATCATCACAACCCCATCCATCATCACAACCACATCCATCATCACAATCCATCCATCATCACAATCCCATCCATCATCACAACCCCATCCATCATCACAACCCCATGCATCATCACAACCCCATCCATCATCACAACCCATAACCCCATCCATCATCACAACCCCATCCATCACAACCCTATCAATCATCACAACCCCATCCATCATAATAACCCTATCCATCATCACAACCCCATCCATCATCACAATCCCATCCATCATCACAATCCCATCCCCATCATCACAACCCCTCCATCATCACAATCCCATCCATCATCACAACCCCATCCATCATAAAAACCCCTCATCCAAAAACCCTAATAATCATCCAAAACACAATTCCCCCCCTTTTTCACCCCAAACCCCCCATTCATCCCTCCCCACCAAACCCTCCCCACCCAAACAAAATTCCATCCCTTCAACCCTTTCCATTTATCACAATCCATCCATCATCACAAACCCCTCCATTTATCACAACCCCTCCAAACCATCCCTCAAAATCCCATCTTTTTTTCATCCCCAACCCCATCCTCATCACAACCCCATCCATCATCCCCCCATTTATCATCCCAACCCCATCCCTCATCCAAAACCCATCCATCATCCCCCCCCCCATCCATCATCACAAACCATCCATCATCACAATCCCCCTCCAAATTTTATCACAATCCCAACCATCATCACAACCCCTCCCTCTAAAAACCCCATCCATTCATCCAACCCTTCCATCATCCAACCCACCCCCCCACCATCACAACCCCACCAAACATCACCCCCATCCATCATAAAAACCCATCCTCATCAAAACCCCCTCCTCATCAAAATCCCATCCCTC
>WNWK01009239.1:0-37500 GCA_009830355.1 Cherax destructor
GTACAGTCAGGTGGAGAATGCTGGGTCAGGTGGAGAAAGCTGCATGTGAGTCTTAAAAGTAGTGTGATAGTTAAAAACATAGTGTGACTTAAAGGACCTGCAGTGTACCATTCTTGAGTTCTAGGTGGGATAGCGTTGAAGAAGTTTCTTGGCAATAGGTTCAGCTAGTTGTAGAAGCCGTTGTTCTGGTTGAAGTTGTTGGATATACAGATGAGTGATGATTCTAGGATTCTTCGGTATTGCGTGTTGTCTTCTTTGGCGATGAGTCTGCGTTTCTGTAGTTGATTAAATGGTTGTGTAAATTTCGGTGTTGAACACAGGCATTTCTTGAGTCGTCAGATCTGCCTGCGTACTGGTGTTCTGAAATGCGTGTTTGTAGGTCTCTGGATGTTTCGCCAACGTATAATTTGCTGCAGCCATTACAAGGGATTGTGTATACCCCTGCCGTGGATTGAAGCTTTTCCTGTCTGTTACTGGTAATGTCCTTGATGGTGGTGGATACTCGGAATGAGGTCTTAGAAAAAATGTTGGAAACTTGTTTGGAAATGGAGTTGGTGGGAAGGACTATGTATCTCCACTCATCAACTACCCTATTTCCAAACCCCGCATCTCCACCACGCCCAATAAGTCTAACATCAATTGTAGGCAAATTACTAGAGTCGATTATAGAACATAAGAACATAAGAAAGGAGGAACACTGCAGCAGGCCTGTTGGCCCATACTAGGCAGGTCCTTCACAATCCATCCCACTAACAGAATATTTGCTCAACCCAATTTTCAAAGCTACCCAAGAAATAAGCTTTGACAATTCTACCCACTCATGCGCGAGTCCCACTCAAATCCAACCCCTCTCACTCATGAATTTATCCAACCTAAATTTGAAACTACCCAAGGTCCTAGCTTCAATAACCCTACTAGGCAGACTGTTCCACTCATCAACTACCCTATTTCCAAACCAATACTTTCCTATATCCTTTCTAAATCTAAACTTATCTAACTTGAATCCATTATTGCGGGTTCTCTCTTGGAGAGATATCCTCAAGACCTTATTTATATCCCCTTTGTTAATACCCATTTTCCACTTGTATACCTCGATCATGTCTCCCCTCATTCTACGTCTTACAAGTGAATGTAATTTTAGGGTCTTCAATCTTTCTTCGTAAGGAAGATTTCTAATGCTATGTATTAATTTAGTCATTCTACGCTGAATGTTTTCTAACGAATTTATGTCCATTCTGTAATATAGAGACCAGAACTGAGCTGCGTAATCTAGGTGAGGCCTTACTAATGATGTATAAAGCTGTAATATAACCTCTGGACTTCTGTTGAACATAAGAACATAAGAACATAAGAAAGGAGGAACACTGCAGCAGGCCTGTTGGCCCATACTAGGCAGGTCCTTCACAATCCGTCCCACAAACAGAATATTTGCTCAACCCAATTTTCAATGCTACCCAAGAAATAAGCTTTGACAATTCTACCCACTCATCGCGAGTCCCACTCAAATCCAACCCCTCTCACTCATGAATTTATCCAACCTAAATTTGAAACTACCCAAGGTCCTAGCTTCAATACCTACTAGGCAGACTGTTCCACTCATCAACTACCCTATTTCCAAACCAATACTTTCCTATATCCTTTCTAAATCTAAACTTATCTAACTTGAATCCATTATTGCGGGTTCTCTCTTGGAGAGATATCCTCAAGACCTTATTTATATCCCCTTTGTTAATACCCATTTTCCATTGTATACCTCGATCATGTCTCCCTCATTCTACGTCTTACAAGTGAATGTAATTTTAGGGTCTTCAATCTTTCTTCGTAAGGAAGATTTCTAATGCTATGTATTAATTTAGTCATTCTACGCTGAATGTTTTCTAACAATTTATGTCCATTCTGTAATATGGAGACCAGAACTGAGCTGCGTAATCTAGGTGAGGCCTTACTAATGATGTATAAAGCTGTAATATAACCTCTGGACTTCTGTTGCTAACACTTCTTGATATAAATCCCAGTAATCTATTTGCCTTATTACGTACGCTAAGGCATTGCTGTCTTGGTTTAAGGTTGCTGCTTACCATCACCCCCAAGTCCTTCTCGCAATCTGTATGGCTAAGTTCTACGTTATTTAACTTATAAGTGCTTGGGTTATGGACACTCCCAAGCTTCAGAACCTTGCATTTATCTACATTGAACTGCATCTGCCACTTTTCTGACCAGGAATTGAGTCTGTCTAAATCCTCCTGAAGTTGCTAACACTTCTTGATATAAATCCCAGTAATCTATTTGCCTTATTACGTACGCTCAGGCACCGCTGTCCCGGTTCAAGGCCGCTGCCCACCATCACCCCCAAGTCCCTCTCGCAATCTGCATGGCCAAGTTCCACGCTATCCAACCCAAGCCATCTCGATAGGCATAATTTGATTAATGATACTCAGCATGGATTCATCAGGGGCCGTTCCTGCCTAACTAATTTATTAACTTTTTTCAGTAAGGCTTTTGAGGCAGTTGATAATGATAAAGAATTCGATATCGTTTATTTGGATTTTAGTAAGGCTTTTGATAGAGTACCACATCAGAGACTGTTAAAGAAAGTGGCTGCTCATGGCATTGGGGGAAAAGTGTTGTCACGGATCGAGTCATGGCTCACCAATAGGAAGCAGAGGGTGTGCATAAATGGGGTTAAATCGGAGTGGGGATCTGTAACAAGTGGCGTTCCTCAGGGATCGGTTTTGGGCCCGTTGTTGTTTATAATATAGAGAGGTTGGGGTTGGATTTGAGTGTGACTCGCACTTGAGTTAATAGAATCTTCAAAGCTTATTTCTTGGGTAGAATTGAAAATTAGGTTGGGCAATTATTCTGTTAGTGGGATGGATTGTGAAGGGCCTGCCTAGTATGGGCCAACAGGCCTGCTGCAGTGTTCCTCCTTTCTTATGTTCTTCTCAGCAGTGTCTTCTCTGGGTGTGTTGAAGATGTTTAATGCCCGTCGTCTGCAGTCTCTAATGAAGTGACGAGAATAGTGAAGTTTGGAAAAAACTTGTTCAATGAGGGAGCATTCTTCTTCAAGGAACTCACTGCTGCAGATTCTGAGTGCGCGCAGGAAAAAGCCTATAATTACACCACGTTTAATTTTGGTGTCGTGGTGAGAGTAGAAGTGGAGAAGATCGTGTTGATTGGTAGGTTTTCGATAGACTTTAAAACGAAGTTCATGGTCAGCTTTGCAGAGAAGAACATCAAGGAAAGGAAGAGTGTTGTCGACTTCTTCTTCTAGTGTAAACTGGATTGATGGCTCAACCTGGTTGAGTTCGTGTTGGAGAGCTTGATCCCTGTGGAACACCACTTGTTACAAGTCCCCATTCGGATTTAACCCCATTTATGCACACTCTCTGCTTCCGATCGAGTCATGGCTCACCAATAGGAAGCAGAGAGTGTGCATAAATGGGGTTAAATCGAATGGGACTTGACAAGTGGTGTTCCACAGGGATCAGTCTTAGGCCCATTGTTATTTATAATATATATCAATGACCTTGATGAGGAATTACTAGTGATATGAGCAAATTCGCCGACGACACGAAGATAGGTAGGATAATTGATTCAAACATAGATGTCATAGAACTTCAGGAAGATTTAGACAAACTTAATTCGTGGTCAGAAAAGTGGCAGATGCAGTTCAATGTAGATAAATGCAAGGTTCTGAAGCTCGGGAGTGTCCATAACCCAAGCACTTATAAGTTAAATAACGTAGAACTTAGCCATACAGATTGCGAGAAGGACTTGGGGGTGATGGTAAGCAGCAACCTTAAACCAAGACAGCAATGCCTAAGCGTACGTAATAAGGCAAATAGATTACTGGGATTTATATCAAAAGTGTTAGCAACAGAAGTCCAGAGGTTATATTACAGCTTTATACATCATTAGTAAGGCCTCACCTAGATTACGCAGCTCAGTTCTGGTCTCCATATTACAGAATGGACATAAATTCGTTAGAAAACATTCAGCGTAGAATGACTAAATTAATACATAGCATTAGAAATCTTCCTTACGAAGAAAGATTGAAGACCCTAAAATTACATTCACTTGTAAGACGTAGAATGAGGGAGACATGATCGAGGTATACAAGTGGAAAATGGAGTATTAACAAAGGGGATATAAATAAGGTCTTGAGGATATCTCTCCAAGAGAGAACCGCAATAATGGATTCAAGTTAGATAAGTTTAGATTTAGAAAGGATATAGGAAAGTATTGGTTTGGAAATAGGGTAGTTGATGAGTGGAACAGTCTGCCTAGTAGGGTTATTGAAGCTAGGACCTTGGGTAGTTTCAAATTTAGGTTGGATAAATTCATGAGTGAGAGGGGTTGGATTTGAGTGGGACTCGCGCATGAGTGGGTAGAATTGTCAAAGCTTATTTCTTGGGTAGCATTGAAAATTGGGTTGAGCAAATATTCTGTTAGTGGGACGGATTGTGAAAGACCTGCCTAGTATGGGCCAACAGGCCTGCTGCAGTGTTCCTCCTTTCTTATGTTCTTATGTATGATGAGAATGTCGTCAACATAACGAAGCCAGGTGACAGAAGAGGGAATAATAGTGGAAAATCGCTCGGCTTCCAAATGTTCCATATATAGGTTCGCAAGGACGGCACTAAGTGGCGATCCCATGGGTAGTCCAAAAGTTTGCTGAAAGAGTTGGTTTTCGAAAGAGAAACATGTAAAGCCCACACATAGTTCAACAAGGTCGATGAAATCGCTGGCTGGAAGAGGAAGATCAAGCGAGTCGTCAATTTTCCTGCGCAAGAGATCGATAGCTTGTGTAGTAGGTGTAGATGAATGGTTCAGAGAACCGACAAGTTGTTAAATTAGACACATATGCAACACTTGGGTATCTTTATTGAGAAAACGTTTCGCCACACAGTGGCTTCATCAGTCCAATACAAAAAAGAAAGTAGTAATAAAAGGAGGAGTTTGAGGTAATCAGTCCCTCGGCCTGGAGTCGATGTGTTCAGTCCATCAATCTTGAAGTAAATACAACATAAGGCAAATAGAAGTTGCTTATATACTGTAGACAGGTGAGATGAAGCAGGAGGAGGCAGGTCATAGTGGTATCAACCACTAGTCGAAGTAAGTCCTTGTCCAAAGGTTTGGACAAATGTTGAAGAATCCCTTTGTATCAAGATCCCAAGAAGTTGCTGTGTCAGACAGGATGTAGATGAATGGTTCAGAGAACCGACAAGTTGTTAAATTAGACACATATGCAACACTTGGGTATATATATACCCAAGTGTTTCTCAATAAAGATACCCAAGTGTTGCATATGTGTCTAATTTAACAACTTGTGTAGTAGGTACTTTGGTGAATAGGGATGTTACATCAAGGCTGGAGAGTTTCTTGTTTCTGATGTTGATGTTGCGAATGCGATTGAGAAGGTCACCAGAGTGTTTGAGATGTGCTGGACTGATGGTGCCCAAAAGTTTGGAGAGGTGTTTAGCGAGAATTCCTGAGATTTGGTGGGGAGCACTGCCTATTCCCGAGGATATGGGCCTCAATGGGATACCTGGTTTGTGAGTTTTTGGCAGACCGTACATTCTGGCAGGTCTGGGGTTGCTGGGAATGGTGTGTAGAAGTTTCTTTCCTAGTTCTGATTCCCTCAGAATGCGGCGAGTCTTGTGAAGAAATGTTTTGGTGAGGTTGTCCACTTGATTAGTAGTGAGAGGTTTGTAGGTATCTGGGTCATTAAGTAGATTAAGCATTTTGTTCCTGTAATCGTCAGTGTTCAAGATTACGACACCACCTCCACCTGACTGTACCCTATATATATCTCCATGTTGCTCATTTTCCAGGTAGATCTGTCTGTGACTCGATAAAGCCCACTGCGTGGGCGAAACGTTGTCAATTGTAGGCAAATTACTAGAGTCAATTATAAATAAATGGTATAAAATACCCACACAATGGAAAAATAAACACATAAGCAGTATAATGTGATCCTTTATTGACAACGTTTCGCCCACGCAGTGGGCTTTATCGAGTCACAGACAGATCTACAATCTGTCTGTGACTCGATAAAGCCCACTACGTGGGCGAAACGTTGTCAATAAAGGATCACATTATACTGCTTATGTGTTTATTTTTCCAGAGTCAATTATAGCTGATATTATTAGAAGCCATCTAGATAACCATAATTTGATTAATGATACCCAGCATGGATTCACGAGGGGCCGTTCCTGCCTATCTAATTTATTAACCTTCTTCAGTAAAGCTTTTGAGGCTGTTGATCACGATAAAGAATTCGATATTGTTTATTTAGACTTTAGTAAGGCTTTTGATAGAGTACCGCACCAGAGACTGTTAAAGAAAGTGGCAGCTCATGGCATTGGGGGAAAAGTGCTGTCATGGATCGAGTCATGGCTCACCTATAGGAAGCAGAGTGTGCATAAATGGGGTTAAATCCGAATGGGGACTGGTAACAAGTGGTGTTCCACAGGCCCATTGTTATTTATAATATATATCAATGACCTTGATGAGGGAATTACTAGTGATATGAGCAAATTCGCCGACGACACGAAGATAGGTAGGATAATTGATTCAAACATAGATGTCATAGAACTTCAGGAAGATTTAGACAAACTTAATTCGTGGTCAGAAAAGTGGCAGATGCAGTTCAATGTAGATAAATGCAAGGTTCTGAAGCTCGGGAGTGTCCATAACCCAAGCACTTATAAGTTAAATAACGTAGAACTTAGCCATACAGATTGCGAGAAGGACTTGGGGGTGATGGTAAGCAGCAACCTTAAACCAAGACAGCAATGCCTAAGCGTACGTAATAAGGCAAATAGATTACTGGGATTTATATCAAGAAGTGTTGCAACAGAAGTCCAGAGGTTATATTACAGCTTTATACATCATTAGTAAGGCCTCACCTAGATTACGCAGCTCAGTTCTGGTCTCCATATTACAGAATGGACATAAATTCGTTAGAAAACATTCAGCGTAGAATGACTAAATTAATACATAGCATTAGAAATCTTCCTTACGAAGAAAGATTGAAGACCCTAAAATTACATTCACTTGTAAGAGCGTAGAATGAGGGAGACATGATCGAGGTATACAAGTGGAAAATGGGTATTAACAAAGGGGATATAAATAAGGTCTTGAGGATCTCTCTCCAAGAGAGAACCCGCAATAATGGATTCAAGTTAGATAAGTTTAGATTTAGAAAGGATATAGGAAAGTATTGGTTTGGAAATAGGGTAGTTGATGAGTGGAACAGTCTGCCTAGTAGGGTTATTGAAGCTAGGACCTTGGGTAGTTTCAAATTTAGGTTAACATAAGAACATAAGAATGGAGGAACACTGCAGAAGGCCTACTGGCCCATACAAGGCAGGTCCTTATCAAAACCACCACTACCTAAGAATTTACTCCTGTACTCACGACACTAATCAAACCCAGCCCCTCCCACTCATATATTTGTCCAATCTCTTTTAAAGCCACCCAAGGTCCTAGCCTCTATCACCTACTCGGAAGAATGTTCACGCATCTACAACTCTGTTCGAAAACCAGTACTTGCCTATGTCCTTTCTAAATCTAAATTTATCCAATTTAAATCCGTTATTTCTGGTTCTTACTTGGTTCGATATCCTCAGTATTTTATTAATATCTCCTTTGTTTATGCCCATCATCCACTTGTACACCTCGATGATATCTCCCCTCATTCTACGTCTCTCCAGAGAGTGGAGATTCAATGCTCTAAGTCTATCTTCATACGGGAGATTTCTTATACTGTAAATCATTTTAGTCATTCTTCTTTGTATGTTCTCCAATGAATCTATATCCATCCTGTAGTAAGGAGACCAAAACTGAGCTGCATAATCCAAATGAGGTCTCACTAGTGATGTATAGAGCTGTAAAATAACTTTTGGACTTCTGTTGCTTATACTTCTTGAAATAAATTCATGAGTGAGAGGGGTTGGATTTGAGTGGGACTCGCGCATGAGTGGGTAGAATTGTCAAAGCTTATTTCTTGGGTAGCATTGAAAATTGGGTTGAGCAAATATTCTGTTAGTGGGACGGATTGTGAAGGACCTGCCTAGTATGGGCCAACAGGCCTGCTGCAGTGTTCCTCCTTTCTTATGTTCTTATGTTCTTAAAGGATCACATTATACTGCTTATGTGTTTATTTTTCCATTGTGTCGGTATTTTATACCATTTATTCCCATCTCTTATATATACATGAATAACGAGTGTAATGAACACTTGTCAGTGCTCAATAATAACCCAGAAACTAAGGAGATTGACAGATCTGTATATTTCGACCCCCTTCCGGAATCCAAGCTATTTTACAGCTGCCAAAACTGTTAGCTTCGATGGCTCTACTGACTCTCGCTATGACATATGTGATAAATGGTTTGAAAATCGACAAGTTGAAGATTGAGACACTTATGCAACATATGGGAATAAAGATTGCCATATGTTGCATAAGTGTCTCAATCTTCATTATGACATATCTAGCAGCACACTCGAAGCTAAGAGCATTCATGAAAGTGAAAGGTTGGAAAAATAAACACATAAGCAGTATAATGTGATCCTTTATTGACAACGTTTCGCCCACGCATGGGCGAAACGTTGTCAATAAAAGATCACATTATACTGCTTATGTGTTTATTTTTCCATTGTGTCGGTATTTTATACCATTTATTTCCAAAGTGAAAGGTTCTTGTCAAAATTAACCTCTCTTTCCCCAGGAGTTGTCACCCCTTTGGAGTTTAGCGCTTTACTATAATAATAATAATAATAATAATAATAATAATAATAATAATAATATAATTTCCAACAGCAGCAAACTATACCATTAAATATATATATATCAAAATAACCTATTTCTTATGCTAACACTGCAGTGGTTACTGCATAGTCATGGTCACTGCACTATCAAAACACAGTCCCTTTCATTGTCCAGCTACTGTCACGGTCGCTACACTATGACAGTCGTCCAGCGTGCGCCTCCACTGCAGAGACAACATTTGTCAAGCCAAGTGTGACATATTTACACAGGGAACGCTCTGGCTAAAACATTCCCGGGGCAGAATAAATCCGGTAATGACGGATACCTCCCTCATATAGTAAGAGCTAGGAACAATGAGTCCTAACCATAATTTATAAAGGGGTGGACCGGTAAGCCAGCGGAAGGCCTCGTTCAGATGACAAGAAACTCCAGCTGTGGATCATGTAACTAAGACCAGCGTAAGGAAACACTTGTCCTGTTGCCTGACAAACCTTCCCTAAGACCAGAACCCCCTTCCTTACACACCGAAAGCGTTGAAACTCAAGATTAGTAACCCTGACATGCTACTATTCACAGTAACGGAGATAAGTGGCTGAGCACTTGGCAAGCGGGTTCAAAATCAGTCAAGAGCACAGGTTTGGAGATGGTAAATCTTGTTTCACAAACCTACTAGAGATCTATGACAAAGTAAGAGAAGTTAGGCAGGAGAGTAAAGGATGGGTAAATTGTATATTTCTTCAATAAGGCATTTGATATTGTGCCCCACAAGAGACTAGGGCAAAAAGTCGGGGAGCAAACAGGAGTAACAAAGCGGAGACGAAGAATAACTGTCCTAGAAAAGATGCTACAAAGGGGTTCCGTAAGTATTGTTATATGGGAACGACGCACTGGTACAGAAGAGATAGAGTTCGGTGTATCAGTTTCCTGATTATGTAAAACTAATAAGGAAAATAAAATCCGATGAGGACAATGCTACAAATGGACCCAGACGAAATGCAAGATCACTCTGACGAGTCGCTACCTGAGTTCAAACTCAGCAAATGCAAGGTTATGAAAATTGGGAAAGTGGCAAGAGTGAAACCTGAGAAACTCGGTACAGACTTGGAGATAACGCAGCTGCAGACCTCACTCAGGAGAAACACCAGCAGCACCAGACAGGACTCAGTCCTTATTAGGTTAATTTAAACTTGCTTAAGTTACGTTACGTTAGCAAGTGATTTAACTACATATAACGAATTAGCCACTGCCGTAGCCTAATTCGATGGAAAACAAACATTCTTTAAGGTATGAGGATGAGGTGATAGCTGTGGGTAATAGCAGGAGGTGATAGTTGTGGGTAATAGCAGATGTAATGGGGAAAAGGAAGCGGTCTCTGAGTAAACTGGTTAATATCACCCAAGAATACGTTAATACTTAAAATAGGGATCAAAGAGAACTGTCAGTGTACATACAGATATGTTCACCTTTTGGTGTACATACTGCCTCTGGTGGCTGAGTGAGCAAGCATACATACGTACATAAAATACTTATAAACTCCGTTCCAATGCCTGTCTTCTCCCCCAGTATGACTCGGCAAATATATCGTACTGATAAGATCAGAGGGTCGACAAAGGTGCTAATGTCCGCCAATGTCCGCCAAACAAAGTATAGAATGACCCTTACGCTACTGGTAATTCTTATCTCTTGGTCTACAAGTTGTATCTAAACAAAAATACACTCAATACACACACACCCTCATCGTAGCCGACACTGCTACACTAAAGCTGGAAAATATACACTTACTGCCCACAAAGAATCAATAAACTACTGGGAATGTCTGAAATCTCTTGGAATGTGATCTTTGAAATAGAGAAAAGCTTCCTGATCCATGGAAAATACTCGAGGGGTTATGGTTACCAGTCTGCACACCGCTAAAACTTACTAAGGTGAGTAATATGGAATTAAATGTAGAATATACCGAGTGAAATTGGCACAATTAGAGAACACACTGGTCATAACCGTGGTCCAGGACTCTTCAACCTCTTACCAGAAAATATAAGAAATATTACTGGATCAAATGTAAAGGTGTTCAATGGAAAGTCTCCCTCCCAGGTACAATAACCAGTCTCCCTCACAGGTACCGACACCAGACTCCCTATCGCTCTCCCTCTTGTACATCACACCAACATCCTCTCTCCATCCCACGTTCGGCCACTAATCACCTTCCTTACCTCTTACGTTCGCGCCACTGCCTCTTCAAAGTGCCAGATTGACCAGATAGTTGTTCTGTTGTAGATTCGCTGGTGTAATCGCCCGGCCCGGGCCTTTTCCAAGAGGTGGCCCGTCCTTGGCTCCCTGCCGAGGGAGTGTCTCAGACCAATGTCTGCCATGGGAGGAGGGTCAAGTACCTCCTAGTCTTCTGGGACCAGCTGTCCCCAGGCCAAGCCCCATTCCCCGCCCCCACGCGGCTCGGAGGGAGAAGCTAGGCACCTTGGGCTGCCACAAACCCCGCCCACACTGGGCTCGAAGGGTGTTGCAGCTGCATAGCAGCAAACGATGTCAGGAGGTGCAAAGGCAGCAAGTACTACAGAATCCTTTTCGAGCCACACCCCAGCTTTGGGCCGAAGCCCGAGCGCTGGGGAAGCTCAATAATACCTCATGCTGCGTGTGTTGCTACTGCTACTTCACTTGTCCGTGATGGCTACGTAGGCGTCTGGAGCGCTGGCACAATGAATTTTGGGCCTAAGGCTAGGTTTAGCGAGTGGAACTCTTCAAACCTATCATAAGCATGGTCAGTACCTCGGTAAGGTCACTATGCAAGGACTACTGGACCTTAAGCTACATTGATTTCGTCACTTTCCAAGGCAGAGTGGTCGATGGAGTTGACGGGGAGGGGAAGGTTGTTAGAGGAGGAAGAATAAAGAGGTAAAGTACAGTAAACAGAAGCCAAACTTCACAACAATGACGCCATGGTTGGTCTCTAAGCTTCTTTGGTTTAAAACCTATCGGCTGCACGAGTCATAGTACGTATTTCACGTGTATACTCCCCATTCAAGGATACATGTGTATATCCCCAGTCAAAAACATACATCAAAGTAAACTGAGTACATCATTAGATGAAAGATATAGTAGCAACAAGTTGATAAATAAGACGTGCAACACCTGGCTAGCTTTACTGATCAAAGTTTCTCCTGCGCAACACATATTTATCAATGTTTTAAACTGATAAAGGCGGTTGAACAGTCGAAACGTCTCTCAAAGATAGCCAGGTGTTGCACATGTATCTTACTCATCAACTCCACCTGTTGGTGGAGTACATATGCAGATATACACCTGGTGGAGTACATATGGTGTATGTACTCGACAATGTTAAACATTGTCTATGGTTACTTATATTAACGAGGCTCCTGCAATTTTCATTAAGGGAACATAATAGTTTACCAATGATCGTCACTTTATTTGTAAGTATATAACAGTTCAATCAGCCGAACACATTATGAAACTACTTTAGTGTAGTTCACCCTTCATATAATTCAGCCTAGTTCACCCTTCATATAATTCAGCCTAGTTCACCCTTCATATAATTCAGCCTAGTTCACCCTTCATATAATTCAGCCTAGTTCACCCTTCATATAATTCAGCCTAGTTCACCCTTCATATAATTCAGCCTAGTTCACCCTTCATATAATTCAGCCTAGTTCACCCTTCATATAATTCAGCCTAGTTCACCCTTCATATAATTCAGCCTAGTTCACCCTTCATATAATTCAGCCTAGTTCACCCTTCATATAATTCAGCCTAGTTCACCCTTCATATAATTCAGCCTAGTTCACCCTTCATATAATTCAGCCTAGTTCACCCTTCATATAATTCAGCCTAGTTCACCCTTCATATAATTCAGCCTAGTTCACCCTTCATATCAGCCTATTCACCTTCATATAATTCAGCCTAGTTCACCCTTCATATAATTCAGCCTAGTTCACCCTTCATATAATTCAGCCTAGTTCACCCTTCATATAATTCAGCCTAGTTCACCCTTCATATAATTCAGCCTAGTTCACCCTTCAACTAATTCAGCCTAGTTCGCCCTTCATATAATTCAGCCTAGTTCGCCCTTCATATAATTCAGCCTAGTTCGCCCTTCATATAATTCAGCCTAGTTCGCCCTTCATATAATTCAGCCTAGTTCGCCCTTCATATAATTCAGCCTAGTTCGCCCTTCATATAATTCAGCCTAGTTCGCCCTTCATATAATTCAGCCTAGTTCGCCCTTCATATAATTCAGCCTAGTTCGCCCTTCATATAATTCAGCCTAGTTCGCCCTTCATATAATTCAGCCTAGTTCGCCCTTCATATAATTCAGCCTAGTTCGCCCTTCATATAATTCAGCCTAGTTCGCCCTTCATATAATTCAGCCTAGTTCGCCCTTCATATAATTCAGCCTAGTTCGCCCTTCATATAATTCAGCCTAGTTCGCCCTTCATATAATTCAGCCTAGTTCGCCCTTCATATAATTCAGCCTAGTTCGCCCTTCATATAATTCAGCCTAGTTCACCCTTCATATAATTCAGCCTAGTTCACCCTTCATATAATTCAGCCTAGTTCACCCTTCATATAATTCAGCCTAGTTCACCCTTCATATAATTCAGCCTAGTTCACCCTTCATATAATTCAGCCTAGTTCACCCTTCATATAATTCAGCCTAGTTCACCCTTCATATAATTCAGCCTAGTTCACCCTTCATATAATTCAGCCTAGTTCACCCTTCATATAATTCAGCCTAGTTCACCCTTCATATAATTCAGCCTAGTTCACCCTTCATATAATTCAGCCTAGTTCACCCTTCATATAATTCAGCCTAGTTCACCCTTCATATAATTCAGCCTAGTTCACCCTTCAACTAATTCAGCCTAGTTCACCTTCATATAATTCAGCCTAGTTCACCCTTCATATAATTCAGCCTAGTTCACCCTTCATATAATTCAGCCTAGTTCACCCTTCATATAATTCAGCCTAGTTCACCCTTCATATAATTCAGCCTAGTTCACCCTTCATATAATTCAGCCTAGTTCACCCTTCATATAATTCAGCCTAGTTCACCCTTCATATAATTCAGCCTAGTTCACCCTTCATATAATTCAGCCTAGTTCACCCTTCATATAATTCAGCCTAGTTCACCCTTCATATAATTCAGCCTAGTTCACCCTTCATATAATTCAGCCTAGTTCACCCTTCATATAATTCAGCCTAGTTCACCCTTCATATAATTCAGCCTAGTTCACCCTTCATATAATTCAGCCTAGTTCACCCTTCATATAATTCAGCCTAGTTCACCGTTCGTACTTCAGCCTAGTTCACCCTTCATATAATTCAGCCTAGTTCACCCTTCATATAATTCAGCCTAGTTCACCCTTCATATAATTCAGCCTAGTTCACCCTTCATATAATTCAGCCTAGTTCGCCCTTCATATAATTCAGCCTAGTTCACCCTTCATATAATTCAGCCTAGTTCACCCTTCATATAATTCAGCCTAGTTCACCCTTCATATAATTCAGCCTAGTTCACCTTCATATAATTCAGCCTAGTTCACCCTTCATATAATTCAGCCTAGTTCCCCTTCATATAATTCAGCCTAGTTCGCCCTTCATATAATTCAGCCTAGTTCGCCCTTCATATAATTCAGCCTAGTTCACCCTTCATATAATTCAGCCTAGTTCACCCTTCATATAATTCAGCCTAGTTCACCCTTCATATAATTCAGCCTAGTTCACCCTTCATATAATTCAGCCTAGTTCACCCTTCATATAATTCAGCCTAGTTCACCCTTCATATAATTCAGCCTAGTTCACCCTTCATATAATTCAGCCTAGTTCACCCTTCATATAATTCAGCCTAGTTCACCCTTCATATAATTCAGCCTAGTTCACCCTTCATATAATTCAGCCTAGTTCACCCTTCATATAATTCAGCCTAGTTCACCCTTCATATAATTCAGCCTAGTTCACCCTTCATATAATTCAGCCTAGTTCACCCTTCAACATACACGTAGAATAAATATTCAAGGGTCAAGTTATTCACAGTATTTTTGTTCGTTACGAAAGATTATGACGCTTCTTATGAAGTATTGGTAATTGTGGTCGGGAATTTCCTTACCCTGACACACTGACGGCCCTATGATTACTATTATTGAATATTAATAGGGAAGCCATACAATTTTAAAAGCTGCACAGGTTTGATCCACATTAAAGATGATTCCCATTGCCTGGATCAAGAGCCTTTGACCAGCATTCAAGGTACCCCCTCCTTTCGAAGGGGCTTACGCCCGTAAAAAAGGATTATTGTCACGATTTAATTACTGCTTGACACGCTTCCGACATTATGGAAGTCAAGAAGAATTGAATTATTTCAGCTTGTGCCATATTTTATAATGATAATAACAATCACATACGATATCGTGTATTCAACGAAATATTAATTACAAATCGAGCACTTGGCTAAATATTTTTTTTTTACTTCGATGGTTTTATTGACCTGTTTATTATCTTAATTGTTTCTTGTTCAGTGTCAGCCGGATAACTAGTGTGCTTGGACCCATGCTAGTCTTTATATACATAAATGATATGCTAAAAGTAACCATAGCCCTACTCCACAAAGGGGGCAGTAAAGCAATAGCAAAGAACTACAGACCAATAGCACTAACGTCCCATATCATAAAAATCTTTCAAAGGGTTGTAAGAAGCAAGATCGCCACTCATCTAGATACCCATCAATTACACAACCCAGGACAGCATGGGTTTAGAGCAGGTCGCTCCTGTCTGTCCCAACTACTGGACCACTATGACAAGGTTCTGGATGCTCTAGAAGACAAACAGAATGCAATGTTATATACACAGACTTTGCTATAGCACACAAGATGCGTGATAAAGGAATAACAGGAAAAGTTGGTAGATGGATCTATAATTTCCTAACAAGTAGAACACAAAGTAGTAGTCAACAGAGTAAAGTCTGAGGCGGCTACGGTGAAAAGCTCTGTTCCACAAGGCACAGTACTCGCTCCCATCTTGTTCCTCATCCTCATATCGGACATAGACAGGGATATAAACCACAGTGCTGTGTCTTCCTTTGCAGATGATACCCGAATCTGCATGACAGTGTCCACCATTGAAGACACTGCAAGACTCCAAGCAGACATCAACCAAATCTTTAAATGGGCTGCTGAAAACAATATGAAGTTCAATGATGAGAAATTTCAATTACTCCGATATGGAAAACGTGAGGAAATTAAAATCTCATCGGAGTATAAAACAAATTCCAACCACACAATAGAGCAAAAAACTAACGTCAAAGACCTGGGAGTGATCATGACAAGAGGATCTCACCTTCAAGGACCATAACACTGTAGCAATCGCATCTGCCAGAAAAATGACAGGATGGATAATGAGAACCTTCAAAACCAGGGATGCCAAGCCCATGTTGACACTTTTCAGGTAGCTTGTTCTATCTAGGCTGGAATATTGCTGCACACTAACTGCACCTTTCAAGGCAGGTGAAATTGCTGACCTAGAAAATGTAGAGAACCTTCACGGCACACATAACTGCGATAAACCACCTCAATTACTGGGAACGCTTGAAGTTCCTAAACCTGTACTCCCTAGAACGCAGGCGGGAGAGATACATTATTATATACACTTGGAAAATCCTAGAGGGATTAGTACCAAACTTGCACACGAGTGTCACTCCCTACGAAAGCAAAAGACTCGGCAGACGATGTAACATCCCCCCCAATGAAAAGCAGGGGTGCCACTAGCACGTTGAGAGACAACACATAAGAACATAAGAACATAAGAAAGAAGGAACACTGCAGCAGGCCTACTGGCCCATGCGAGGCAAGTCCAAGTCTCCCACCGGCTTAAGCCAATGCCCCAACCCAGCCAGGTCAGGTTACATTTACTTAAGGAAGGAGCAGGCACAAGCTAGTCAGGTCCAACTCACACCCACCCGCACCCACTCATATATTTATCTAGCCTATTTTTAAAACTACACAACGTTTTACCCTATATAACTGTACTCAGGAGTTTGTTCCACTCATCGACAACTCTATTACCAAACCAATGCTTTCCTATATCCCTCCTGAATCTGAATTTATCCAGCTTAAAGCCATTGCTGTGAGTCCTGTCTACATAAAGATCATTAATAAGAACATAAGAATGGAGGAACACTGCAGAAGGCCTACTGGCCCATACAAGGCAAGTTCCTAACCTCTTCACCACCAGTCAAGAATACTTTAATTCTTAAAATAATTAAAACTTAAGATATATACAGTGAAGAAACACACTTCTGTAGAACCAAATCTGAAAGGAAGGAGACAGTAATATATCCCCTTGTGGGAACACTGAAGTTAGTGCTACTTAAGTTTGTGTTACTTACACTTACACAGTAAGTGTCAGGGGCCCAAGACTGTTCAACTGCCTCCCAGCATACATAAGGGGGATTACCAATAGACCCCTGGCTGTCTTCAAGCAGGCACTGGACAGGCACCTAAAGTCGGTGCCTGACCAGCCAGGCTGTGGTTCGTACGTTGGACTGCGTGCGGCCAGCAGTAACAGCCTGGTTGATCAGGCTCTGATCCAACATGAGGCCTGGTCACAGACCGGGCCGCAGGGGCGTTGACCCCAGGAACTCTCTCCAGGTAATGGGGAAGATAGCAGTAAAAGACTGACTCCTAAAGAGACAGACTGTAACGTGCTCAGTAAAGTAATGCTTGAATTCAATCCTGGCAAGTGCAGGTACATACAATAAAGGAGGGCGTCAAAAGGAAGGTCAATAGTCTGGCAGAAAAGTTGCAGACTGAGGTACAAGGTAAAAGATCTGAGAGTAAGCATCTCACCAAGCATGTCACAAGCAGTTCGTATCAAACGTACAACTTCATCTGTATTGCTTGCTAACCTAATATATGTTTTGAAGCGCCTATACAATTACTTTAGAGCAATATACACAACTTACATTGGGCCCAACTTATAGTTTGTGGAGCTATCATGAAACTTACATTTGACCAAACATTAAAAAAGAAACTAAAAGATTAAAATTATTCGACAATGAAGGAACCATAGCAAAGAGGGATGACTACGAGGAGACTTAAGGAACTTAACCTAACAATCCTATAAGAGAGGAAGATAGGGGACACATGATTATGATATAAAAAAAAATGCTGAAACGATTACATAAAGTGGATATGGACAGGTTGTTTGATATTGGAGAGGAAGCCACGAGATATACTGTAGATGGCAACCAATGACAGCCACAGGGACATAATGGATTATATTTTTACACAAAAATCAATTTTACAGACTAAGAGCTGTTATCGTATCTTAGCTCATTGCAAAGTATATATTTATTTGAAGGTAGCAAGTGGTGTACCACAAGAGGTGGAGGCAAATACTACTCACAGATAAGTAAGACATGTGCAACAGTTAGGGAACTTTATTCCGAAACGTTTCGTCTATATAATAACCTTTTTCAGTAGAGAACAGAGTCAGGGTGATGGACTGATAACATCGTCTTTACATCTTTATTGCTTCTGCTTCCGCCTCTGTACTAAAGAACGTTTCGCCTACACATTAGGCTTCTTCAGTTAAACAGAGAGGCAGCAGGTGTAGTGAAATTATATAATCAGTCCATCAACGTTGGATAAATAGTATTTAAGGTAGTCAGTCCCTCAGCCTGGAGAGTCCAGCTCCATGGTCTTGAACGATATGAAGCCGAAGCATGAGAATGGAGTCTTAAATACTGTCGAAGGTGAGGTGGAAGATCTCGAAGACGTTGCAGGGGACGGGATTCACTAGTGGAAGATCTCGAAGACGTTGCAGGGGACGGGATTCACTAGTGGAAGATCTCGAAGACGTTGCAGGGGACGGGATTCACTAGTGGAAGATCTCGAAGACGTTGCAGGGGACGGGATTCACTAGTGGAAGATCTCGAAGACGTTGCAGGGGACGGGATTCACTAGTGGAAGTAATAGGGCAGGTCCTTCTGGAATCCAACCCCCCTTACTCATAACTAGTAGATACACGATGATGCGTCGAACAGAGGATATCTTCCACACTTCCTCAAATACCATTTCTCCGAGGTTGATAGACTGATTACTTCTTTTCTTTTCAGTACTGCACCTGCTGCTGCTGTATCTGACTGAAGAAGTCTACTGTGTGGGCGAAACCTTTCAACAATAAAAATACCCATCTATTGAACATGTGTCTGTATCATCAATCATTATACCATTTTGAACACCGACTGAAGAAGCTATACCTAATGGTATACAATACTTGTCGGTATTATATACCATTATTCACTATTCATAGTTTTAAGAGTAGGTATGAGAGGCCAGGAATCATTAAAATGATCAGTAAGAGTTAAGAAGCTGTGTCAGTTAACTTGACCACAACAAACAGTTGCGTATAAGATCACTACACACCAGAAACTATCGTTCACAATTACAAGTGAAGATGTTACGTGACATGATATAAACTTGGTTTAGAAGAGACGACGTCATGGACAATGTTCCCTCAACTGTGATATCCCATGTTTGTTGTTATCTCCAAGACTCGACACAACTACCACCATACACGCTCTACTCATATTTGTACAGAATTATATCGACCAAACAATTATTATAGCCATGGGAAGCGATAAACTAGTAGGGGTCATACAATGCCTGGGGAACAGAAGGTAATCAGGTTTGATACGGGGACGGGAAGAGCACCTTCAATAATTCACCGACTCCACACACAAAAACTTAAAACATTTCTCACGAAATCGTAATAATACGATTGTAAACAAACCAGTGAACGGGTGGGGGTTGAACCCTTGGAAAGTGAATTTTAAAACTCACTGGTCAGTGTGTTAACGCACTGGCCTGTCTGTGTTAGTACTCACTTGCCCTGGGTTCAAGCCCCACCCGTTCCCTGACTTATTGAAATATATACTGTTGAGACAGGAAATGTTAGGACAAACCCTAACCCTAACCCAAATATACGAATTTTTATCTCAAATTTGAGCATTTTGTATAAAATAATCTAAAATATTAATAAAAGACTCTCAGGTATGTTTGGTTTGATATAAAACACACAAAAAACTAGTAATCCTGGTGTGATCTTGTTTTTACAGAGTAAGATCACGCGATGCTCCGGATCTACTATGAGACACGCTGGCCACACCACCTCCTCGTCAACAAACATCTCAAGGTTGTAAAAGAAAATCCTTCTATTCACCAGTTTAGGAATTTAGTCAAACAAGTGTAGAATGCACCTATATTTACCGAATAAATTTCTCGTACATATATATTTACAGCTTGCATGAACAATAGTCACACTGTAGTAAAACAGAAGTAATATCCGATCACCAGGTCTATCAACCTGTATGCCAAATGTAGGATAATCAACACACAAATGATAATTATTTTAAGGCCAACACTGGACTAATCATATAAAGGATACCCACACAAGCATCAAGGTGTACAAGTGGCTGCTAGCACACCACCCCAATTCCTCACCTTGCCTGTGTGTGCTCACCGTGCAGATACCATCCTGTCTAAGACTAGATACAGTGTGCAGACGCCAACAAGGTAATCTGAGACAAAGGTCATCCAGTCCTTACATAGGCAGACTCCACACAACTTTGCAAATACTAAGCTCACTCAGAGAGAATATGAAGTAAAGAAATTAGAAGACTGTGTGATGCTATCAACAGTAGAAATTATGGAGAGGTATATTAGTGACAAGTGGTTTAGCCATTTTAGAAAGGACGGAGCAGAATAGGATGACCAATAGAATGTAGAAATGATGGGCGGTGAGGATGTTACTGTTTGAAGTTTCAGGTGAACTGTGACACACACACTGCAGGAAGGCCTTCGACACAGTTCCTCATACGAGATTAGTGAAGAAGTTGGAAGACCAAGCGTGTATAACAGGAAGGGCACTGGAATGGATCAGGGAATACCTCACAGGGAGGCAACAACGGGTCATGGTGCGTGATGAGGTATCACAGTGGGCGCCTGTGACGAGCGCCTGTGACGAGCGGTGTACCGAAGGGGTCAGTCCTAGGACCAGTGCTATTCATGGTATATGTGAATGACATGACGGATGGGATAGACTCAGAAGTGTCTCTGTTCGCAGATGATGTGAAATTAATGAGGAGAATCACATCGGATGAAGACCAAGTAGGACTTCAAAGTGACCTGGACAAGCTGGACATCTGGTCTAGCAACTGGCTTCTTGAATTTAACCCCACCAAATGCAAAGTCATGAAGATCAGAGAAGGGCAAAGACCGCTGACAGAGTACAGGCTAGGTGGACAAAGGCTACAAACCTCATCAAAGGAGAAAGACCTTGGGGTGAGTATAACACCAAGCACGTCTCCGGAAGCACACATCAACCAGATAACTGCGGCAGCATATGGGCGACTGGCAAACCTAAGATTAGCATTCCGTTACCTTAACAAGGAATCGTTCAAGACACTGTACACCGTGTACGTCAGGCCCATACTAGAGTATGCAGCACCAGTCTGGAACCCACACCTGGTCAAGCACGTCAAGAAATTAGAGAAAGTGCAAAGGTTTGCGACAAGGCTAGTTCCACAACTCAGGGGACTGCCTTATGAAGAAAGGTTGAGGGAAATAGGACTAACACTGGAGGACAGAAGGGTTAGAGGAGACATGATAACGACATACAAAATACTGCGGGGAATCGACAAGGTAGATAGTGACAGGATGTTCCAGAGAGGGAACACAGAAACAAGTGGACACAACTGGAAGCTGAAGACTCAGATGAGTCAAAGGGATGTTAGGAAGCATGTCTTCAGCCATAGAGTAGTTAGGAAGTGGAATAGTCTAGTGAACGATATAGTGGAGGCGGGAACCATAAATAGTTTTAAGACAAGGTATGATAAAGCTCATGGAGCAGAGACCCAGTAGCGGACAGCGAAGAGGCGGGGCCAGGAGCAGTCTCTCGACCCCTGCAACCACAATTAGGTGAGTACAATTAGGCGAGTACACACACACACAAAGAGCCAGGAGCGAGTGTTGATTATTTTACTGCCAAAGACCACCCTACCTTGGTGAGAAGGCACGGATGTGTTAACTAGTTATAAGACAATACCAAAATACTGCCGATGCAGACACCGATACTCAATTTTAGGTCGATACCGATACTGTGGCACATAGCTAGTGCTAACAAAAACTTTGTTGTTGCTGTCGGGACAAGTTTTCGGTGAGCAAACACGATAATCCTCAGTCAAGGTCATGGAGAAGAGAACGAGGGGAATGGTAAAGCGAGGGAGACAACATGAGTGGGGACAGGAGATGGGTATTAACAGGACAGGTCAAAGAATTGTTTTTTAACTATAAGACTGTTACTATCGCCTCTATTATTTCACTCAACAATCATAATAGTCGAAAACTATTCTTAAATCTCATTTTTTTCCACAAATAGTTAAGACAAGAATGATAGTCTTAGACATGTGTTCTCTCCAGGCTGGAATACTGCTCTTAAAAATGGTATAAAATACCGACAAGTTGATGATTAAGACATGTGCAACAGTTAGGTATCTTTATTGCTGAAACGTTTCACCTAACAGTAGACAGCAGGTGCATTGGTCAAATGAAGATGTAATCAGTCCTCAGCCTGGAGAAGAGTTCAGTGAACTCTTCTCCAGGCTGAGGGACTGACCACCTCAAACACTATTTCTCCAAGGTTGATGGACTGATTACATCTTTATTTGACCAATGCACCTGCTGTCTACTGTGTAGGCGAAACGTTTCATCAATAAAGCTACCTAACTGTTGCACATGTGCTGCAATACAGCTGTATACTAACTGTCAGCTTCAAGATAGGAAGAGATTGCTGAGACAGAAAACGTACAGAGAACTTTCACTCCCTGTGTACCTTCTATCAAGCATCTGTACTACTGGGGATGATTGAAGTACTTTCAACTGTATTAAATGGAACGTAGGCGAAAAAGATCCTGAGGGGATTGGTCCCAAACCTGAACACTGAAATCACTACACATGACAAGAGACTTGGCAGAGTGCAAAATATCTCCCATAAAAAAGCAGGGGCGCGACGAGTACACTAAGAGAACTCGATGAGTGTCAGAGGTCCACGACTCTTCAACGTCCTCCATCCATGCATACAAGGAAGTACCAAGCTGGAAGGAACTTGACAAAATCATCCAATCAGTTCCTGACCAACCAGGCTTTTCAGGTTCACATGATATGTCACATATCTTCCGGTTCACATGTTTCGCATACCTGGAGAGGGTTTCGGGGATCAACGCCCCCAGGGCCCGGTTTGTGACCAGGCCTCCTTGTGGATCAGGGTCTGATCAACCAGGCTGTTACTGCTGGCCGCACGCAAACCGCCTTGCAAACTACAGCCCGGCTGATCAGGCACTGACTTTAGGTGCCTGTCCAGCGCCTTCTTGAAGACAGCAAAGGGTCTATTCTTAAAGACAGCCAGTAGTATGCAAGACTCCTTCGCTTTAGTGCTGAATCTTACATCTGGATAAGGTCCCATTCTTGTATGATTCACGAAGAATCTCACAAGTACCTTGTCTGTTTCCTGATCACTTGTAATATTAAACCGTCAGCACCCAACAGCACAAGTTGTCACCCCCCCCCCTCTCTCTCTCTCTCTCTCTCTCTGTTTCTATCTATAGATCTTGTTCTCAAAAGCTTATGAGTTGTCTAAGTAAGTTTTATAACGACACAAAACTCATAAATCTTGATCTCCACACACACACACACACGTTTCAGGGACGGGAAATCCTGTGTCACAAACCTACTGGAGTTCTATGACAGGGTGACAGCAGTAAGACAAGAGAGAGAGGGGTGGGTAGATTGCATATTCTTGGACTGTAAGAAGGCGTTTGACACAGTCCCACACAAGAGATTAGTGCAGAAGCTGGAGGACCAGGCAGGGATAACAGGGAAGGCACTACAATGGATCAGGGAATACCTGTCAGGAAGACAGCAGCGAGTCATGGTCCGTGGCGAGGTGTCAGAGTGGGCACCGGTGACGAGTGGGGTTCCACAGGGGTCAGTCCTGGGACCGGTGCTGTTTCTGGTGTTTGTGAACGACATGACGGAAGGAATAGACTCCGAAGTGTCCCTGTTTGCAGATGATGTGAAGTTGATGAGAAGAATTCAATCGGAAGAGGACCAGGCAGAACTACAAAGGGATCTGGACAGGCTGCAAGCCTGGTCCAGCAATTGGCTCCTGGAGTTCAACCCAACCAAGTGCAAAGTCATGAGGATTGGGGAAGGGCAAAGAAGACCGCAGACGGAGTACAGTCTAGGGGCCAGAGACTACAAACCTCAATCAAGGAAAAAGATCTTGGGGTGAGTATAACACCAGGCACATCTCCTGAAGCGCACATCAACCAAATAACTGCTGCAGCATACGGGCGCCTAGCAAACCTAAGAACAGCATTCCGACATCTTAATAAAGAATCGTTCAGGACCCTGTACACTGTGTACGTTAGGCCCATATTGGAGTCTGCAGCACCAGTTTGGAACCCACATTTATCCAAGCACGTAAAGAAGCTAGAGAAAGTGCAAAGGTTTGCAACAAGACTAGTCCCGGAGCTAAGGGTATGTCCTACGAGGAGAGGTTAAGGGAAATCGACCTGACGACACTGGAGGACAGGAGAGATAGGGGGGACATGATAACGACATATAAAATACTGAGAGGAATTGACAAGGTTGACAGAGACAGAATGTTCCAAAGATGGGACACAGCAACAAGGGGACACAGTTGGAAGTTGAAGACTCAGACGAATCACAGGGATGTTAGGAAGTATTTCTTCAGTCACAGAGTAGTCGGGAAGTGGAATAGCTTGGGAAGCGATGTAGTGGAGGCAGGTTCCATACACAGCTTTAAGAAGAGGTATGATAAAGCTCATGGCGCAGGGAGAGTGACCCAGTAGCGGCCAGTGAAGAGGCGGGGCCAGGAGCTATGTCTCGACCCCTGCAACCACAACTAGGTGAGTACAACTAGGTGAGTACACACACACACATACACACACACAACAAAAGAAGGACTCGCACTAACTCTGGATTATGTTGCTCTGCATTGGTGAAGCCAAACTGGCACAAGGGGACGAGATGTGGGCATTATTCCCCAGGAACTGTGTTTTCATCTTCGCCTAATGCCCCTCTCTTGTTGCCCTGTACGTACGTACACATGTCCACACACACACGCACACCTAGTAATATGTAGCAGGGAAGTAACTGGTATTTCTAGGTTCTATCCACTATACTTATGAAAGATAATCTCCACAACGTGGATCACGCGATAAAAAATTACAATGGAATTGGCTGGCAAAGTTGTGTTATTTGGCCGAGGGGAGACATGAGCAGCAGCTTGCCACTCTCTAATGTAACCAAGACAACCACAGGGAGGCACTCTCAGTTTCCCCTCACCCCTCACTCCAATGATAAGACACTCACATAATCATGTCTTGCTTGCTCTCTCTCAGCAGGAATGACATGAAGGACTGCACCAGTAAGCACCATCCTTCATTAAGACAGAACAGTCTGGTCTGAGACCTCATACTAACCATACAGAACAATATATTGATCAACTTGGAGTATATCACTGAGTCAGTCTTGACCTTGTGACATCATATAGAGCTTCAACTATGTGACAACACTGTCCTATATCAAATGTTTCATGATCTATGGAATGACTTAGTAAGATCCTACAAGTATAACGTGTTACCAGATTCTTCAGCCTTCTGACAGCAGGTATTAGAAATATTGTCGGAACAAATGTAAGTCCACCAGAGAAAACTGGATCACCAGGTCAGTCAAGTGCCAGATCAACCAGGCTGTAATGACTGTGAACCAGCGGGTCGTTAACAGCAACATCTGGCTGAACATGCACTCAGCAAGAAAGCTTGGCTACAGGCCAGGCTGGTAGGGTACCAGATCAGCCAGGCTGTGATGGATATGTGGGGCAGCGAGCCACCAGCAGCAACAGGCTGGTTAACCAGGCAAGCACCAGATGAGCCTGGTCCATGGCCGGGCTCCGGGAATAGAAAGATTCAAGGAACTCATGAAAGATATATGACGGGTAAGAGAGACTGAAGTGTACAGGTGTACAGTATACTAATCGTTCATGAAACTGTAAAGTAATTGCCTGCAACCTGTACGACCGTAATTCAAGACTTGCAGTTGATGAATAGGCCACATTTACAACATTTGAGTATCTTTATTGCAGACTTCTTAGTCGAATACAGAGGTGATTTTTATTTTGGAGACATTAGTGGCGTGGTTATTTTGAGGTGATCAATCACTGAGCCTTCATAGTAGATAGTCACTGCCTTATAAAGCAAAGGTTAAGAGACTCACTTGAACAGAGGGACTGACCACCTACCACAACTGACTATCACCTTTGATAAATGGTATATCATATCAACAAGTTGAAGATTAAGACATGTGCAACAGCTGGGTCTCTTTATTGACGAGACGTTTCGCTTATACAGTAGGCTTCTTCAGTCAAATACAGAGGGAACAGTGGTAATAAAATAAAGATGATGTAATCAGTCCATCAACCTTGGAGAAAAAGCCTGGAGAAGAGTCCAGCTCCATGGTCTAGAACAATATCGTTCCAGACTATGGAGCTCAGGGACTGACTACCTCTATTTCATTACTTCAGCTCCCTTTGTATTTGACTGAAGAAGCCTATGGTAGTGTATGCCAGTTATACGAGGATTTAACGGTGACTTATCCCTTAACGGTGACTTATCCCTTAACGGTGA
This sequence comes from Cherax destructor, assembly GCA_009830355.1. Lineage (NCBI taxonomy): Eukaryota > Metazoa > Arthropoda > Malacostraca > Decapoda > Parastacidae > Cherax > Cherax destructor. The sequence goes on from WNWK01009239.1 coordinate 26,565, forward strand.
CTTATCCCTTAACGGTGACTTATCCCTTAACGGTGACTTATCCCTTAACGGTGACTTCTCTTAACGGTGACTTATCACCAGCTTGTAGTTGTACCCTTTAAGACCTACAATGACTTAGCTCTAACCTGTAAGCCTATACCTCAGTAATAAGACTTAGAATGACTTGCCTTCAGCCTGTAAGCCAATATAGTAGTAAAAAAAAGACCTAATGCGACTTTCGTGGAGCATGTAAGCCCAGAGGTGAGTAGAGTGACTTAGGTAGAGTGTAAACCTAGCGGGTGAGTAGAGTGACTTAGGTAGAGTGACTTAGGTAGAGTGTAAACCTAGCGGGTGAGTAGAGTGACTTAGGTAGAGTGTAAACCTAGCGGGTGAGTAGTGTGACTTACCTCAAGCCTGTACATCTCCGGGTCATCCATGGCGTCACTCTGGGAGTGAGTGAGGTGACCCAGGGTGAGAGGTGTGGAGGGTGAAGCTGTGGGGAACAAGTCTCTTCTGACCCTGGTAGTGCCGGCACCTCCCGGGGTCAGTGGTTGCTTGATGCTGCTACCAACGCCGCTTCTGAAAACACAAACACACACTAATTAATGCACGAAAACCTCACGACAATACAGGAGTGCCCCACTTTACAGCGCTTTGCTTTACGGCGTTTTGCTAATGCAGCGGGTTTCAATTATACCCATTCTTCATTTATTCAGATTTCTTGCAATATATTCACCACTCACTATAAGCTAAGGACGAAAATATTTTCAAGTAATATGTGTACTATAAATGTATTTTTTTAGGCCTAGCTCTATTGCTCACTTAATATATGATAGTGTAAACATGTTATCTAGCTTTTATATGCCTACGACACAGTTCAGCTAGGAAAGACTGAGGGTAGACAAATATTAACCCTTTGTAAATACTCCCATTTGCCATAACACTGAAAAATTCTGCATAATTCTGTATAATCCAGACAGCATAAATTCAGCAGCATAGGCAAAACTAGTAAATACAGTGTCTTTCATGAACCTGAACCATGATTCCTTCAGGACGCTATACACAACGTAGGTAGGTCCATCTCCAAGCATGCAGCCCCACCATCACCCAAACACTTCATCAGGCAGGTGGAAAAATTAGAGACCAAGAAGCTTCAAAAAGATGTGAGCAAAATCTTGGACAAACTCAATGGCTACTTTGTTAGGTACACCCTATTAGTACTGCCCCCACCATCCTTCCTTTGCCACCAGAACAACCTCAATCAGGCAGATGTAGCATTTAAACGATGCTCAATTAGTATTACGGGGCTTAATGTGTACCAGGAAAACATTCCCCACATCATTACACCAGCACCACCACCAGCCTAAACTGTTGACATAACACAGGATGGATCCTTGGATCAGGTTGTTTACGCCAAATTCTGATCCTGCCATCTGCATGTCCCAGCGGAAATCGAAATTCGTTAAACCAGACGATATTTTTCATTTTCCAACTATCCAATTCTGGTGAGCATGTGCCCACTGTAGCCTCAGTTACCTGTTCAGGGGTGGAACCCGGTGTGGGTCTTCTTTTGCTGTACCCATTCCACTTCAAGACTCGACGTGTTGTGTTCAGAGATGTTCTTCTGCACACTATTGTTGTAATGTGTGGTTATTTGAGTTACTGTCGCCTTCCTGTTAACTTAAACCCGTCTGGCTGTTCTCCTCTGACCCCTCTCATTAACAAGGTGTTGTCACCGACAGAAATGCCGCTCACTGGATGTTTTATTTTCCACACCATTCTCTGTAAACTCAAGAAACTGTTGTTGTGTATGAAAACCCCAGTTTCTGAGACACTCCAACAACCCCGTCTGGCACCAACAATCATTTCACGATCAAAGTCACCTACATCACATTTCTTCCCCATTCTCATGTTTGGCCTGAATAACAACTGAACCTCGTGACCGTGTCTGCATGCTTTTAGGCACTGAGGTGCTGCCACGTGATTGGTTGGTTAGATATTTGCATTAACTAGCAAGTGTACAGGAGTACCTAATTAAGTGACCACTGAGTGCATTAAAAATAATTTGGTCCTAGGACCTGATCACTTCCAGCATGATCAAGGTCCCAGGACAGAAAAGTTTTCTAATGTCCTAGTATTACTCGTCCGTCTTACTGATATTCATTACCAAGGTTCATACTATCAAAATGTTTGCAACAGACAGCCGCCATGGATAAGTCTGAGCTTTCTTGTTACTGTGAGATCAATGATCAAGTCTGAGCTTTCTTGCCACTGTGAGATCAATGATCAAGCCTGAGCTTTCTTGCCACTGTGAGATCAATGATCAAGCCTGAGCTTTCTTGCTACTGTGAGATCAATGATCAAGTCTGAGCTTTCTTGCTACTGTGAGATCAATGATCAAGCCTGAGCTTTCTTGCCACTGTGAGATCAATGATCAAGTCTGAGCTTTCTTGCTACTGTGAGATCAATGATCAAGCCTGAGCTTTCTTGCTACTGTGAGACCAATGATCAAGCCTGAGCTTTCTTGCTACTGTGAGATCAATGATCAAGCCTGAGCTTTCTTGCCACTGTGAGATCAATGATCAAGCCTGAGCTTTCTTGCTACTGTGAGACCAATGATCAAGTCTGAGCTTTTTTACTGTGAGATCAATGATCAAGCCGAGCTTTCTTGCCACTGTGAGATCAATGATCAAGTCTGAGCTTTCTTGCTACTGTGAGATCAATGATCAAGCCTGAGCTTTCTTGCTACTGTGAGACCAATGATCAAGCCTGAGCTTTCTTGCTACTGTGAGATCAATGATCAAGCCTGAGCTTTCTTGCCACTGTGAGATCAATGATCAAGCCTGAGCTTTCTTGCTACTGTGAGACCAATGATCAAGCCTGAGCTTTCTTGCTACTGTGAGATCAATGATCAAGCCTGAGCTTTCTTGCTACTGTGAGATCAATGATCAAGCCTGAGCTTTCTTGCCACTGTGAGACCAATGATCAAGCCTGAGCTTTCTTGCCACTGTGAAATCAATGATCAAGCCTGAGCTTTCTTGCTACTGTGAGATCAATGATCAAGCCTGAGCTTTCTTGCTACTGTGAGATCAATGATCAAGTCTGAGCTTTCTTGCCACTGTGAGATCAATGATCAAGCCTGAGCTTTCTTGCTACTGTGAGACCAATGATCAAGCCTGAGCTTTCTTGCCAGTGAGACCAATGATCAAGCCTGAGCTTTCTTGCTACTGTGAGATCAATGATCAAGCCTGAGCTTTCTCGCCACTGTGAGACCAATGATCAAGCCTGAGCTTTCTTGCCAGTGAGACCAATGATCAAGCCTGAGCTTTCTTGCTACTGTGAGATCAATGATCAAGTCTCAGGTGCCTCGTCCCTGAGACCAGCTTCCTGGTACACCCTAACATTGCCACAACTACCACTCGTGGCCCCCGCCAATTACATAAACCTGGCAGCCCAAAATAGCTGACCAGGGAGTAATGATGCCCTGGATAACACACGCTCTAATGAAGCTACTGACTGACCTTCGTGACCTCACGGTCACCGTTCATATCACGGTCACTACTGTTGTCACGGTCGCTGAAGCAACATTGGTTGGTGGAGTAACATTGGTTGATAAAGTTAACAAGACAAACCATACCACGGGTGGGGTTCGAACCCGCGGTCAGAGAGTCTCAGAACTCCAGACCGTGTCATTACGATTTCGTGAGTCATGTTAACAAGACAATTCTCAGCGGGATCCTCACTGGCTTCGGCCGGACACACAACCAGTGACCTCAGTTACCTCGCTCATTTGCCTGCCAGAATAAACATGTATTTTGCGAGCCTCAGCTAATGCCATTTTTGTCACTAACTTCAGATTAATCCGTACTGTTATTATCAAACGAGATCATCAATCATCTAAGTAGTGAAGGTTTATCTACGTACTTTTCTGCCTTCTTCCTTGGCTCGACCCTCTTTGTCCACTATATTCTATTTACTATAATCTTAAGTCTTGATCATATCTTGCCATGTTCAATTAATTTTCCACTGGGTCTAAATGGGAAAAAGTAGTTTGAAGAACAAACGTTTCGCTCTGCGTATAGCTTTATAATGACTTGATAAAAACACACGTCTAAACGATGGCCCAATAAAAGCCTGCTCTTCCAGTGACGCGAAGGTCATTACTTTAGAATTTTCACATACCTTAGCTTGTTGCCTTTAATTCTGGGATTAATCTGGTTGCAGACCTCTGGACTAGCTTCTGTATGTTTATGTTTAGGAGTGAGCCACACACAGGTGCTGTGTAATCCAGGATTGGCTCACATACCAAGTATCTTCAACTGGTTGATGTTCCTGTAGACATCTCTCATTTATCAACCATGTATTTGCCATTTTAAATAGTTTTCATACACCGCTCTATCAAGGTACGGTGTGCCAAGTATTTTCTCTCTCTGTTAACTTTGTATCCACCAGTGTATACCTTTTATCCATCTGTCACTTATGAAGGATTGACGCACCATATATCATCCATCTTTACACTTATGAAGCTGTGATAACAAAATCATCGTTACTCAAACTTCTTTATCTAAAAAAAATTACAAAGAAATATTGTACATATTCGCTACATAGACGACTGTCGTCTAATATTTTAAGTCATAGGAAAGCGCTTAACCTGTAGGGGGCCATACAGCGCCTGGGGAATGGCAGGTAATCAGGTCTGATCCTAGGAAAGGAAGAGCAGCTCTTAACCCTTGAATTAAGAGCTCTACGCCAGCAAGGCAGGACCTGGAAGGTCATGGTTCTGTGAAATCTTGCTATTCCGCCTCGCGGCAGTTCTTTGTTTTCCTCTTAATATTCATGAACCTGATGTCTTGCAAACAATCCATGAGGTAAACAATGTTCTTAAAGTTGATGTCTTGCAAACAATCCATGAGGTAAACAATGTTCTTGAAGTTGATGTCTTGCAAACAATCCATGAGGTAAACAATGTTCTTAAAGTTGATGTCTTGCAAACAATCCATGAGGTAAACAATGTTCTTGAAGTTGATGTCTTGCAAACAATCCATGGGTAAACAATGTTCTTAAAGTTGATTCTTGCAAACAATCCATGAGGTAAACAATGTTCTTGAAGTTGATGTCTTGCAAACAATCCATGAGGTAAACAATGTTCTTAAAGTTGATGTCTTGCAAACAATCCATGAGGTAAACAATGTTCTTGAAGTTGATGTCTTGCAAACAATCCATGAGGTAAACAATGTTCTTAAAGTTGATGTCTTGCAAACAATCCATGAGGTAAACAACAACGTTGTTTAAGCTGTTACATCTGACATGCCATCCTGATCATTACTACATCTACCAACACAGCAAACAGTGACCATGACAGAGGTTGCGAAAGATGAGAAAAATCTGCAACAAGTAATAACTATGGAAGATGCTGAGAAAGATGAGAAAAGTACCACATGTACGTGTTTCATGTGTACGTGGTTATTAATGCAGCTTCACGTACAATATGGCCGACAACCTATGACGCCACATTAAAAACCCATTAACCCATGGTGGTTTAGCGCAGCAACACGAGTATACTACTGATTGTGAGGGTGAAGATGATCACTTGAGGGCCTTAGATTCAGTAGTATGCTGCAACATAGTGATGTATGTTGCAACATACTACATCACTCTTCACACATACGAACATAATTCTCCTACAGAGGGAAATTGTGCGCATAATTTTAAGCCTAGAACTGGAGCCTCCACGCGATTACTTGTCACAACATCACTCCTCTCCTACTATTATACTTATTCTTATTGCAGTTTTAGATATCCTGCAACAAATACCATAGCTACACATAGGTCCACCACAACCTCCTGGTCCACCACAACCTCCTGGTCCACCACTGGACCATACCCAGTACACTGTTCCTTGGGGAACTAGAAACATATTTATTTAAAAACTCTCTGCAAATATTCCTTTGAACTCCATCTCATTATTTACATTATTCAATTTGCCGGCTAAAACTTATACTACCTCGGATCATTTCAGAACAGCTCTGTCAAAGATGTAAGGTATACTATCACTCCCAGGTACTTCGTAGTACAATCTCAAATAAACAATCTTAAAAATGCAGAACAAGCCATATGGGGTTGGAAATATTTAGCTCAAGATCTTCCGTACTCTCATGCGTCGTCAGGAGCTATGTCATGTTGCAAGACTAGCAACAGATACGAGGGGAAATTCTCCCTGAGGCAAGGCAGAAGGGTATGAGCGCCGGCGCGGATACGCACCACCTGGAGCATGGATCATGAGCAGAGTGGTCTAGCTCGCCACCTGCTACTCTCCCCAGGCTCGCCACCTGCTACTCTCCCCAGGCTCGCCACCTGCTACTCTCCCCAGGCTCGCCACCTGCTACTCTCCCCAGGCTCGCCACCTGCTACTCTCCCCAGGCTCGCCACCTGCTACTCTCCCCAGGCTCGCCACCTGCTACTCTCCCCAGGCTCGCCACCTGCACCCAGCTCGCACTGCTCTCCCCAGGCTCGCCACCTGCTACTCTCCCCAGGCTCGCCACCTGCTACTCTCCCAGGCTCGCCACCTGCTACTCTCCCCAGGCTCGCCACCTGCTACTCTCCCCAGGCTCGCCACCTGCTACTCTCCCCAGGCTCGCCACCTGCTACTCTCCCCAGGCTCGCCACCTGCTACTCTCCCCAGGGTCTAGGACCTGTAATGAAGCTAACCTACATTTACTGCTTCTATTTTCTCTCCCCAGTCTGCGCCCTCTTGATCCCTGGGCGAGGATGGAGGGAGGGAACAAGAGGGAGTGGAATAGGAGAGGGAGAGAAAAGAAATGAAAAGGCAAGACAGGAGGGTAACGAAGAGAGGAAAGATAGAGGGAGAAGGAAAGATGGACAAAAAATGGAAGGATATGGAGAAAAGGAGAGAGAAGTAAAGAGAAAACGGGGGATAGGGAGAGTGGAAAGGAATGAAGGCAAGGAGTAGGAAGCGAGGGGAGTAAAAGGAAAAGTATGAAGTGAAGTAGCAAGACGTGGACCTTTCCCCCTCACTTGGTTACTTTATACACTACTATCATTCCCTCCCACAACACCCGTGTAAAAATACACGTACAAGGAATGGGGAAGGTGTGTTAACCCACGTACTGGAGCACCCTACCTGCTCTCTGACTTCATAAATCGTAATGACACGAATGTAAACAACTCGCCACATGGAAGACTCGAACCCATGGCAAGCGTCCTAAACTCGCCACATGGAAGACTCGAACCCATGGCAAGCGTCCAAAACAGAGACTGTGCGGTTTTGGACGATAAATCGTAATGTCATTACGATTTATCGAGTCATTACGATTTAAATCGTAATGTCATTACGATTTATCGAGTCATTACGATTTAAATCGTAATGTCATTACGATTTATCGAGTCATTCATAACGGCTCTGATGGGACTTGTAGCCAGATCTCCCAACAGCCTTGTTGGTAAGAGAGTCTTCTGTAAAAACCTGTACTGTGGTCACAGTGGGGCCCATGCTAACCTTCCTAGTGTGTATGGAAATGAATCTATTTGGATGAATGTTATGAGGCCGGCATGGTACAGAGGATAACGCACTGACCTCAGAGTTTTAAGACATGCTTGCCATGGATTCGATCCCCGAGGGTGATACTGTTCATGGTGAGGGTGACATTATTCATGGTGAGGGTGGCACTGTTCATGGTGAGGGTGGCACTGTTCATGGTGAGGGTGACATTATTCATGGTGCTGGTGGCACTGTTCATGGTGAGGGTGACATTGTTCATGGTGAGGGTGACATTATTCATGGTGCTGGTGGCACTGTTCATGGTGCTGGTGGCACTGTTCATGGTGCTAACTGCATCTCAACAGATAAACCAGCACCAATTCAATAATAATTCCTTGACCATCTCAGAAACAATCCTTCACCTACAAACAAACGAGTGATGGAGAGACCATCCTCAGAGATGGTAGTTCCCAAGTGATAGTAACTCCAGGTCTGCTAGAAGTTAGCTTCGAAGCTGCCCTAGTTGATGAACCTTCAGTGGAATACTTGATGCCATCACTGCCCTACTGAAGTCTCCCAGCTCAGGCCACCACTACTGAAGTCTCCCAGCTCAGGCTACCACTACTGAAGTCTCCCAGCTCAGGCTACCACTACTGAAGTCTCTCAGCTCAGTCTACCACTACTGAAGTCTCCCAGCTCAGGCTACCACTACTGAAGTCTCTCAGCTCAGTCTACCACTACTGAAGTCTCCCAGCTCAGGCTACCACTACTGAAGTCTCCCAGCTCAGGCCACCACTACTGAAGTCTCCCAGCTCAGGCTACCACTACTGAAGTCTCCCAGCTCAGGCTACACTACTGAAGTCTCCCAGCTCAGGCTGACACTACTGAAGTCTCCCAGCTCAGGCTGACACTACTGAAGTCTCCCAGCTCAGGCTGACACTACTGAAGTCTCCCAGCTCAGGCTGACACTACTGAAGTCTCCCAGCTCAGGCTGACACTACTGAAGTCTCCCAGCTCAGGCTGACACTACTGAAGTCTCCCAGCTCAGGCTACCACTACTGAAGTCTCCCAGCTCAGGCCACCACTACTGAAGTCTCCCAGCTCAGGCCACCACTACTGAAGTCTCCCAGCTCAGGCTGACACTACTGAAGTCTCCCAGCTCAGGCTGACACTACTGAAGTCTCCCAGCTCAGGCTACCACTACTGAAGTCTCCCAGCTCAGGCTGACACTACTGAAGTCTCCCAGCTCAGGCTGACACTACTGAAGTCTCCCAGCTCAGGCTACCACTACTGAAGTCTCCCAGCTCAGGCTGACACTACTGAAGTCTCCCAGCTCAGGCTGACACTACTGAAGTCTCCCAGCTCAGGCTAACACATTTCAACAGTGTATGTCTACCTGGAGGGTGTTCCGGGGGTCAACGCCCCCGCGGCCCAGTCCTTGACCAGGCCTCCAGGTGGTTTAGGGCCTGATCAACCAGGCTATTACTGCTGGCCGCATGTAGACCAACGTATGAACCACAGCCCGGCTGGTCAGGTACTGACTTCAGGTATCTGTCCAGCTCCCTCCTGAAGACAACCAGGGACACAGTGACCCATACTTTTTATATAACTTTACCTTTGACGAGTTCCCAAAGTTTTTCTACTCCCAGAGCCCGGCCATGGGCCAGGCTCGTCTTTTGTGATGAAATTATGACAGGGAAACATAGCTAGTTTTTGTTCTATGTAACTAACTTATAGAAAAGGGTAGCAACACACTGCTGATGTATCAAGTTTTTACTAAAACAGTGAGGTGGGGTTACCTGTGAGGTGGAGTATGAGACAGTGAGGTGGTGCAGTTACCTGTGAGGTGGACTATGAGACAGTGAGGTGGTGCAGTTACCTGTGAGGTGGACTATGAGACAGTGAGGTGGTGCAGTTACCTGTGAGGTGGAGTATGAGACAGTGAGGTGGTGCAGTTGTCTGTGAGGTGGAGTATGAGACAGTGAGGTGGTGCAGTTACCTGTGAGGTGGACTATGAGACAGTGAGGTGGTGCAGTTACCTGTGAGGTAGAGTATGAGACAGTGAGGTGGTGCAGTTACCTGTGAGGTAGAGAACGAGACAGTGAGGTGGTGCAGTTACCTGTGAGGTAGAGTATGAGACAGTGAGGTGGTGCAGTTACCTGTGAGGTAGAGTATGAGACAGTGAGGTGGTGCAGTTACCTGTGAGGTAGAGTATGAGACAGGTGGTGCAGTTACCTGTGAGGTAGAGTATGAGACAGTGAGGTGGTGCAGTTACCTGTGAGGTAGAGTATGAGACAGTGAGGTGGTGCAGTTACCTGTGAGGTAGAGTATGAGACAGTGAGGTGGTGCAGTTACCTGTGAGGTGGAGTATGAGACAGTGAGGTGGTGCAGTTACCTGTGAGGTAGAGAACGAGACAGTGAGGAGGTGAAGTTACCTGTGAGGTGTGGTGGAGTATGATACAGTGAGGTGGTGCAGTTACCTGTGAGGTGTGGTGGAGTATGATACAGTGAGGTGGTGCAGTTACCTGTGAGGTGGAGCATGATACAGTGAGGTGGTGCAGTTACCTGTGAGGTAGAGTATGAGACAGTGAGGTGGTGCAGTTACCTGTGAGGTGGAGCATGAGACAGTGAGGTGGTGCAGTTACCTGTGAGGTGGTGAGTATGATACAGTGAGGTGGTGCAGTTACCTGTGAGGTGGAGATGAGACAGTGAGGGGTGAGTTACCTGTGAGGTGTGGTGGAGTATGATACAGTGAGGTGGTGCAGTTACCTGTGAGGTGTGGTGGAGTATGATACAGTGAGGTGGTGCAGTTACCTGTGAGGTGGAGCATGATACAGTGAGGTGGTGCAGTTACCTGTGAGGTGTGGTGGAGTATGATACAGTGAGGTGGTGCAGTTACCTGTGAGGTGGAGCATGAGACAGTGAGGTGGTGCAGTTACCTGTGAGGTGTGGTGGAGTATGATACAGTGAGGTGGTGCAGTTACCTGTGAGGTGTGGTGGAGTATGATACAGTGAGGTGGTGCAGTTACCTGTGAGGTGGAGCATGATACAGTGAGGTGGTGCAGTTACCTGTGAGGTGTGGTGGAGTATGATACAGTGAGGTGGTGCAGTTACCTGTGAGGTGGAGCATGATACAGTGAGGTGGTGCAGTTACCTGTGAGGTGTGGTGGAGTATGAGACAGTGAGGTGGTGCAGTTACCTGTGAGGTGGAGCATGAGACAGTGAGGTGGTGCAGTTACCTGTGAGGTGGAGCATGAGACAGTGAGGTGGTGCAGTTACCTGTGAGGTGTGGTGGAGTAGGAAGGCTGATCAGCGCCACGGTAGACGTCTGTGAGTGACCTGGCTCTGGGGTGGTAGTGACGACCTGACTCATCCCTTGTAGACGACTCCTCCCCCGTCAGGTCAGCACGACTCAGTCGTGATGACGCTCCTCCTCCTCCTGTGTCTCTCTCCAGTGAA
>WNWK01009239.1:42500-78195 GCA_009830355.1 Cherax destructor
ATTCTGTGTACATGTACACAGACACACATGTACACTCCTCAGTGTATATATCCATGAATGTCGAGGTTTTGCTGGTATACTTCCTCAGTATATTCATATACTAAGAGTCAGTAAGTGTAAATACTCCAGGTGTTATTTTTATGCCCAGTTTTTTTTTTTGCCTTCTTCTCAAAACAACATCTGAGTCTTATGTGCCTTCAAGAAGGTGCCCGGATACCTGGAGACATTTACCTGGAGGGGGTTTCGGGGGTCAACGCCCCCGCGGCTCGGTCCGAGACCAGGCCTCATGGTGGATCAGGGTCTGATCAACCAGGCTGTTACTGGCGGCCGCACGCAAACTGACGTACGAACCACATATATATACGTGAAGAACTCTTATCCCAGGAACTGGAGTCACCGCTCACCTTGTTTTTAAGATCAAACCTCATTAAATCATATACTCGTATTACCCAGGTACTCCATGGCACCGTCGGTATTACCGCTTCCCCAGTTCAATAACAACTAACAATTACAACAATAATAATGATAAAAAAAAATTGTATTATATTTATTGAACATAAGAACTTAAGAATGGAGGAATACTGCCGTAGGCCTACTGGCCCATACTTGGCAAGTCGTCAAACCCAACAAGTCTCACACAAATTTGTTCAACCTATTAGTATAAATATATATTATAATTGGTTAAATCTTGCTAATTCATATTAGCCTATGTTAATCTAAATAGCGTATGCATAAACACTGATATGACCAGTGAGTCACAACAGTACCTTCCTGGACGGTCATTGTGTCGCAAGCTACCACACAGATACATATGAATAAACAGAAAGGTGAATGAGGGGCTCGAACGGCGGTAACTAAACTGACAGTCCGACGCTCTACTTCCTAGAACCTGGGGAACCTGCGGCCTTCTTTAAGTGCGGCCTTCTTTAAGTGCGGCCTTCTTTAAGTGCGGCCTTCTTTAAGTGCGGCCTTCTTTAAGTGCGGCCTTCTTTAATGTGGCCTTCTTTAATGGGCCTTCTTTATGCGGCCTCTTTAAGTGCGGCCTTCTTTAAGTGCGGCCTTCTTATCGCTCTTAAGTGGGCCTTCTTTAAGTGCGGCCTTCTTTAAGTGCGGCCTTCTTTAAGTGCGGCCTTCTTTAAGTGCGGCCTTCTTTAAGTGCGGCCTTCTTTAAGTGCGGCCTTCTTTAAGTGCGGCCTTCTTTAAGTGCGGCCTTCTTTAAGTGCGGCCTTCTTTATGCGCCTTCTTTAAGTGCGGCCTTCTTTAAGTGGCTCTTCTTTAAGTGCGGCCTTCTTTAAGTGGGCCTTCTTTAAGTGGGCCTTCTTTATGGCCTCTTTAAGTGGGCCTTCTTTAAGTGGGCCTTCTTTAAGTGGGCCTTTGCTTTAAGTGCGGCCTTCTTTAAGTGGGCCTTCTTTAAGTGGCCTTCTTTGGGGCCTTCTTAAGTGCGGCCTTCTTTAAGTGCGGCCTTCTTTAAGTGCGGCCTTCTTTAAGTGCGGCCTTCTTTAAGTGTGGCCTTCTTTAAGTGCGGCCTTCTTTAAGTGTGGCCTTCTTTAAGTGCGGCCTTCTTTAAGTGTGGCCTTCTTTAAGTGTGGCCTTCTTTAAGTGCGGCCTTCTTTAAGTGTGGCCTTCTTTAAGTGGGCCTTCTTTAAGTGGGCTCTTCTTTATGGCCTTCTTTAAGTGGGCCTTCTTTAAGTGTGGCTTCTTTAAGTGTGGCCTTCTTAAGTGGCCTTCTTTAAGTGGGCCTCTTTAAGTGGGCCTTCTTTAATGTGGCCTTCTTTAATGCGGCTTCTTTAAGTGGCCTTCTTTAATGGGCCTTCTTTAAGTGGGCCTTCTAAGTGGCCTCTTTAAGTGGCTTATCTTTAATGATGGCTTCTTTATGCGCCATGGCCTCTTTAAGTAGTGGCTTTTAACATCTTTATGCTTCTTAATTCCCAATCTAGTTTTTTTGAACGCGGTCTTATTAAATTACAGCTAACTTTTAAAATAGCCTACCAACATAAACAGGTTCCCCACTCCTGGTCTAGAGGATAGAGCGTCGAACTGGTAATTTACGGACCGCGGTTCGAGCCCCTCGCTCACGCTTTTATTTATCTACAGTTGTTTATTACAACTTGAGTTCACAGATACTTTTATTGATGACTGAGTTACCTTGCGGAGTCTATTGATGATGGCCTGCGTGTGGTGGTGAGTGTGGGAGTGGCGGTGTGGGCGGTGAGTGGTGTGGGCGTGGTGTGATTGGAAACTAGGTTGTGGGTGAGCAAGTTACGAAGTCTGGTTGACACTGCCTCCCCCTCCCGCACCAGCAGGTCCAGGTCGCTGTCATGGCGACCCACACTCCCGTTCACACGCTGGAAAACACAAACAATTATAAATTAGTCCTTAATACTGCACTCACTATCTTAAACTGAATGTTGTGTAATGATTACACGAATGTGTATATTCATAATGAGAGGTGAAGAGTATATGTTGTTGGTTAATTGGGTATAAAGTTTATCCACTACACGAGGGTCATTAAGCTTGTAACTAGTGCACCACCAGTCAAGAATACTTTAATCACTTACATTAAAATAATCTGCCAAGTGTATATACATTGAAAAATACATACCTCTTCGTTATATATCCTTGCGTAAATAATATGACAAAAGAGGCACTTTTGAATAAAGAAAATAAGCTTATTTACACAATACTATAGATTTTTCACCTATAATTCTGCAAGGGTGAAAAACTATTTTGGATTTCAATTCTACTGATGGCATTTTAAACTACTGTAATATCAACACTGTCTCAGACTATGGCTCTGTCCTTGGCTCTGGCTCTTTAAGGGGAAGGGGAAGAGAGAGAGAGAGAGAGAGAGAGAGAGAGAGAGAGAGAGAGAGGACGGCCGGCGAAGGGCTCTTGATCTTAAGAATGCCAGTATACCCTCCCTCCCTTGGATAAAACCTGGTTTATCTCTCACTCTCACATCAGCTTTACCAGACAAAGTCCCGCCTTAACAACAAAACATCTTTGCGTGTGAAGACAGATATCGGTGACAGACTGAAATCCTGACCACACAAAACAAGACTGAAATCCTGACCACACAAAACAAGACTGAAATCCTGACCACACAAAACAAGACTGAAATCCTGACCACACAAAACAAGACTGAAATCCTGACCACACAAAACAAGACTGAAATCCTGACCACACAAAACAAGACTTCACCAGCTTCTGTTCCCAGCCAATTCGTAGGTTGGTAAGAGTTTGGATCAGTTTGACAGGAGATGCGTATCATGTACCTCGGTGCGTAACCAAGGTAGACTGAGGGTAGTATGGAAGGTGGGTGAAGGAACCATACAGCTCAAGGGTAGCAGGAAAAATTCAGCCTCCAGGTTACATAAATAATTTAAAAAACCGACCAGATGAAGACTGGGACACTTGTGCAACACTTGGGAATCTGTATTACGGAAACGTTTATCCAGCCAGTGGCTTCTTCAGTCCAGGTGTTGCACTTTATCAACACATCGACTCCAGGTTGAGAGACTGATTACCTCAAATTTTTCATCTTCCACCGTTTATCTGCACTGGACTGACGAAAAGTTTCCAGAATAAAGATTTCCAAATGTTGCCAAGTCTTATTTATCAACCTCCAGGTTACTGCTCACCACAATTGATGTGTACATAACACCGTGTGTGTTTACATTACCAGCAACGTTTAGCAATATTGTATAGCACACGCAACGTATAAGAGTTCTGAAAGAACCTTGTCTGACACGCAACCATCAACTACAACAACCTTTACTCCATAAGGCAATATTAAAATGTACCTTAACAAACAAGATTTATATTGAGATCACAAGTTTTTTCAATGATAATCATACCTGTACAAACTTGTACGTTAATACCGACACACTGTGGGGGATAACACACATATGGGCAATCAATACATTTACAGAAGGAAACGTTTGACGAGTTTTCATCAATATTGAAAAGCCAACGATGGCGAAACGTCTGCGTCAATAAATGAATTGATGGTTCAAGTGTGTGTTGTTCCCACATAATCATGTCAGTGACCTGTTGCGAGACAGTGAAACTTACTGAACATAACTTCAAGGTGAATCTGTCGTAGGCATTCTTCGTGTGAAGTTACGCTTGCCTGTACTTCAGTGAGGCTGTGGTCGTGTACAGTATATTGAAGATTATATCTCTCATCAGTTCCTTATCATTCGTCAAGATCATATAAAGGATATGTTCGTTTTACGTAGGTTCTCTTGGCTGTTAGTTCAAAGGAAGTTCTCATAGAAACACAGTAGCTATCTAGTACGTGTCTCTTGGGCTACTGTGCTACCAGTTACTGTATGGAAACAGACACTATGTACTGTTTCTGGTACAATGCTGTTGTCTACCACTTTCCATTTAAGATCCGTGAGAGGTCAGGGCTGGAGGCTAGACTCCTGGCTGACCCCTCGAGCTCTCTCAAGCCAGGTCACACACACTCGTACATTTCCACACACATGGCAAAATTACACATAATTGCATAACACGTCTCTGGCAAATTACCTTGAACGAAGGTGTGCATAATTATGAAAAAAATAATTATATGTGACGCGTTTCCACAACTCTCATAACTGTCTGCTGGAAAATAAACGGCACAGCATGACACAAATCATGTTAAGGAAGAATGTCGGGTAAATGGTTTAAGAAAACGTTTGAGCAAACATTAGGGCATATTTATTAGAAAACGTTTCGGTCCTAGGATGATTAAGATCCCAAGAGCGAAACGTTTTCTAATATATATAGTAGTGTGCAAATTAATTTGGACAGGAGTAAATTTTGTGATTATCTCGTAATATGTCCTAGTCTCCGGCTTAATTAATGTAGTTTGGGTTATTTTCTTTTCAAAAGAGTTTTCTACCGACTTCTGGCAATCATCTGTGGTGTTACCCTGCGACTCTCGTCAGTGATACAACAGCTGTTGTTCTGTAAGGCTATTCCCGCAAGTGTGCTCCGTGAATGTGGTTTCGCCAATTTTTCCCCTTCATTTCATGATTACTGCTGAAATTCATGATGGATGTTACACATAGGAAGTAAGTAATAATTATAGCTCTTATAAAACATGCTGATTTGAGTATCAGACAGACTGGGAAAAATTTGAGCCTAGCAAAGTCAACTGTTGATGGGATTCCGAAGAGCCGAAGACACTGGTGATTGTGGAGCGCTGCGTCGAGGAAGATGTGGAAGAAAACACACAACACCTCACGATGACAAGGTTATCATAAGAAATAGTGTGAAAGATCTCAAGAAAACCAGCTAAGATCTACAGATCTACTGTTCGACGAAGGCTCCTTGAAGTTGGCAGAACTTTCAAAAGGCCAGTAAAGAAATGAAAAAAACTGTTGTGGTGGGCACTCGATCATAAGGGATAGACAACAGATGAATGGGTACAGATCAGTGGTAGTGAAACAAAGCAAAGGCGAACCTTTTCGGAATGGACACATTCAACAAGCGCCAAAACACCCACCAAATTAGATGTTTTGGGGTAGTTTTACTACTCAAGGCCCTGGAACGCTTGTTATTTTTGAGGGAATAATAAACAATGACAAATTGTTTATTATATATCTGTTTATTTATATATCTGCAGGAGAGGATCCCAGAAGGGGGTCGAAATATACAGATCAATCAACGTCCTGTATTTCTGTCTGCATGTGGGATATTATTGAGCATAAGAATGGAGGCACACTGCAACATGTCTACTGGCCCATACAAGGTATGTCCTTCCTCAAACCAACCACTCCCACTCACCCACTCTCAACATACACTCCCACTCACCCACTCTCAACATACATTGAATGGAACAAATTACACACGTTGCAGAGTAAACTTTTATCGGGACAAGACAACGTTTCGCTCATGACTTTTGTCTGGTGTTTGCCAGGCTTGTCTGGCACTTGCCAGGCTTGTCTGGCACTTGTCAGGCTTGTCTGGCACTTGCCAGGCTTGTCTGGAAGTACTTGGCATGATCACACGCGGGGGTTAAGGGATGAATATCAGACATCAACGTACATGGCAGTTTACAACTAAACTGATACTGTAATGCAGATGTTTGCCTCCAATGGACCGTGATGCTGAAGAAGGACGGACTGTAACATCCTCTAGCTTGTACACTGAATCTGTGAGTTGGGAATTGTTCCAGCCTCGGCACTGTGACTTATGTTCATGGACAGTCACGAACACCATACACTATCTGGCAGATATGTTACCTTCGTGTCAGGGAAGAACACAATGCACATCCAACAAAAATAGCTCTACCAGGTAGGAACAATGGCACAAGCAGGCAGTAACAATAGCACCGGCAGGCAGCAACAATAGCGTCAGAAGGCAGCAACAATAGCATCAGCAGGCAGCAACAACATAACCAGCAGACAACAACAACAGAACCAGCAGTCAAAAACGTTACCTTCGTGTAAGGTAAGCAACACTATGCAACACCATCAATAACACCATCACCATCAGAAGATAAACACAACTGAATGTCTGTCACCTAAGACTTCTCGCTTCAGACTAACAAAGAAATAAAGCAAATCAGTTGATTGGTGGTCGGGTGTCATGCCAGAGAACACTGTCAACGTGGAGGACGGAGTATAGACCGCGGGGTTATGACAGTCTTAATGAATGACTGAGACCACAGTTCACGTCTGTCTGTCTCCGTTTGTTTGACACGAAAAAAAAAACGGGAAAATGACAGGGTGTATTATGAGAACTTTCTAAAACAGTAGATATGATAGAGCTGAACAAATACACATACTTAAGCGATTGCACAGCATCAATACAAATGTAAACTACTGGGAACGGCTCAAAGAATGTGGAATATACTCTTTAGAACGAACAGAGAAATACCAGACAGTATACAAGGTAGGGAAATACTCAGACAGTATACAAGGTAGGGAAATACCCAGACAGTATACAAGGTAGGGAAATACCCAGACAGTATACAAGGTAGGGAAATACCCAGACAGTATACTAGGTAGGAAATACCCAGACAGTATACAAGGTAGGAAATACCCAGACAGTATACAAGGTAGGAAATACCCAGACAGTATACAAGGTAGGGAAATACCCAGACAGTATACAAGGTAGGGAAATACCCAGACAGTATACAAGGTAGGGAAATACCCAGACAGTATACAAGGTAGGGAAATACCCAGACAGTATACAAGGTAGGGAAATACCCAGACAGTATACAAGGTAGGGAAATACCCAGACAGTATACAAGGTAGGGAAATACCCAGACAGTATACAAGGTAGGGAAATACCCAGACAGTATACAAGGTAGGAAATACCCAGACAGTATACAAGGTAGGGAAATACCCAGACAGTATACAAGGTAGGAAATACCCAGACAGTATACAAGGTAGGGAAATACCCAGACAGTATACAAGGTAGGAAATACCCAGACAGTATACAAGGTAGGAAATACCCAGACAGTATACAAGGTAGGAAATACCCAGACAGTATACAAGGTAGGGAAATACCCAGACAGTATACAAGGTAGGGAAATACCCAGACAGTATACAAGGTAGGGAAATACCCAGACAGTATACAAGGTAGGGAAATACCCAGACAGTATACAAGGTAGGGAAATACCCAGACAGTATACAAGGTAGGGAAATACCCAGGACAGTATACAAGGTAGGAAATACCCAGACAGTATACAAGGTAGGAAATACCCAGACAGTATACAAGGTAGGAAATACCCAGACAGTATACAAGGTAGGGAAATACCCAGACAGTATACAAGGTAGGAAATACCCAGACAGTATACAAGGTAGGGAAATACCCAGACAGTATACAAGGTAGGGAAATACCCAGACAGTATACAAGGTAGGAAATACCCAGACAGTATACAAGGTAGGAAATCCCAGACAGTATACAAGGTAGGGAAATACCCAGGACAGTATACAAGGTAGGGAAATACCACACAGTATACTAGGGAAATACCACACAGTATACAAGGTAGGGAAATACCACAGTATACAAACATGGGAAATACCACGCAGTATACAAACATGGGAAATACCACACAGTATACAAACATGGGATACACCACACAGTATATAAACATGGGATACACCACACAGTATATAAACATGGGATACACCACACAGTATATAAACATGGGATACACCACACAGTATATAAACATGGGATACACCACACAGTATACAAACATGGGATACACCACACAGTATATAAACATGGGATACACCACACAGTATATAAACATGGGATACACCACACAGTATATAAACATGGGATACACCACACAGTATATAAACATGGATACACCACACAGTATATAAACATGGGATACACCACACAGTATATAAACATGGGATACACCACACAGTATACAAACATGGGATACACCACACAGTATACAAACATGGGATACACCACACAGTATACAAACATGGGATACACCACACAGTATACAAACATGGGATACACCACACAGTATACAAACATGGGATACACCACACAGTATACAAACGGGATACACCACACAGTATACAAACATGGGATACACCACACAGTATACAAACATGGGATACACCACACAGTATACAAACATGGGATACACCACACAGTATACAAACATGGGATACACCACACAGTATACAAACATGGGATACACCACACAGTATACAAACATGGGAAATACCAGAAAAGAGAAGAATAACCAGTGATGGGAACAATACAAATACTGTGCCAACTAAAAAGCACTGTCAACCTGACAACAGTGTCAACCAAAAAAATGTAAACCAAAATCAGACAACCAAAAAAAGGGTCAACCAAAAACTGTCAATACAAATACTGTGCCAACTAAAAAGCACTGTCAACCTGACAACAGTGTCAACCAAAAAAAATGTAAACCAAAATCAGACAACCAAAAAAAGGGTCAACCAAAAACTGTCAATCAAAAAAGTGTCAACCAAAACCACTCGACCAAAAAAAAAGGGTCAACCAGAAAACTGTGTCAACCAAAGTGTCAAGCAAAGAAGTGTGTGTCAAGCAGTGTCAAGACTCGTGCTTTACCATTCTTCAACATGCTACCAACATAACCAACATTCTTCAACATGCTACCAACATTACCAACATTCTTCAACATGCTACCAACATACTTCAACATGCTACCAACATAACCAATATTCTTCAACTTGCTACCAACATAACCAACATTCAACATGCTACCAACATAACCAACATTCCCAGGAAAGGAAGGGTTAGCTCCAATTCCTAGGATCAAAAGCCCTTCACCGGCATTCGGGCCCCTCTCATTAGACTATAATTGCTAATGAGTTGTGAGGATGCCGGTGAAGGGGTTTCTTAATCCAGGGAACTGGGTTTCCTCTCCCCTTCCTTGGATTCAACCTAAATGCTCCCTATTTCCTAGGCGCTGTATGACCCATGTGGGTGTACCGCTTTCACCATGACTACACGAGGGTCATTAAGGCTGCACGTCACCTGTACAACACCAGACACGAGGGTCATTAAGGCTGCACGTCACCTGTACAACACCAGACACGAGGGTCATTAAGGCTGCATGTCACCTGTACAACACCAGACATGAGGGTCATTAAGGCTGCACGTCACCTGTACAACACCAGACATGAGGGTCATTAAGGCTGCACATCACCTGTACAACACCAGACACGAGGGTCATTAAGGCTGCACATCACCTGTACAACACCAGACACGAGGGTCATTAAGGCTGCACATCACCTGTACAACACCAGACACGAGGGTCATTAAGGCTGCACATCACCTGTACAACACCAGACACGAGGGTCATTAAGGCTGCACATCACCTGTACAACACCAGACACGAGGGTCATTAAGGCTGCACGTCACCTGTACAACACCAGACACGAGGGTCATTAAGGCTGCACATCACCTGTACAACACCAGACACGAGGGTCATTAAGGCTGCACATCACCTGTACAACACCAGACATGAGGGTCATTAAGGCTGCACATCACCTGTACAACACCAGACACGAGGGTCATTAAGGCTGCACATCACCTGTACAACACCAGACACGAGGGTCATTAAGGCTGCACATCACCTGTACAACACCAGACACGAGGGTCATTAAGGCTGCACATCACCTGTACAACACCAGACACGAGGGTCATTAAGGTTGCACATCACCTGTACAACACCAGACACGAGGGTAATTAAGGTTGCACATCACCTGTACAACACCAGACACGAGGGTCATTAAGGTTGCACATCACCTGTACAACACCAGACACGAGGGTAATTAAGGTTGCACATCACCTGTACAACTCCAGACATGAATACTTAGATACACAAACCTGGTAATATCTACTCTAATAAGATACACAACTCTGTGTATATATACTAAAAGATACACAACTCTGTGTATATATACTAAAAGATACACAACTCTGTGTATATATACTAAAAGATACACAACTCTGTGTATATATACTAAAAGATACACAACTCTGTGTATATATACTAAAAGATACACAACTCTGTGTATATATACTAAAAGATACACAACTCTGTGTATATATACTAAAAGATACACAACTCTGTGTATATATACTAAAAGATACACAACTCTGTGTATATATACTAAAAGATACACAACTCTGTGTATATATACTAAAAGATACACAACTCTGTGTATATATACTAAAAGATACACAACTGTTGGTGTATTACACTGAGACAAACAACTCTCGCTATATTTAAACTGATACACGATACTCAACGTGTATACACACCTCAATGCATATACATCTTTATATAATACACACACACACACACACAAGATAAAGTCATGGAGCAGGGAGAGAGTGAGCCTAGTAGTGACCAGGAAAGAGGCGGGGGCCAAGAGCTGTAACTCCACCTCTGCAACCACAAACAGACGAGTACACACCTCGGTGTATATATGAAAACCTCTGGGTGTATACACATGCATCTGAGTGTGATGAACCACACCTGTCACCCTTCACGAGACATCACATCATAATAATGTAACACTAAGAGAGGTGCACCGTGTTATACCCGGTCGGCCGCCCTCAACAACGGTCGGCCGCCCTCAACAACGGTCGGCGCCCTCAACAACGGTCGGCCGCCCTCAACAACGGTCGGGCGCCCTCAACAACGGTCGGCGCCTCAACAACGGTCGGCCGCCCTCAACAACGGTCGGCGCCCTCAACAACGGTCGGCCGCCCTCAACAACGGTCGGCCGCCCTCAACAACGGTCGGCCGCCCTCAACAACGGTCGGCCGCCCTCAACAACGGTCGGCCGCCCTCAACAACGGTCGGCCGCCCTCAACAACGGTCGGCCGCCCTCAACAACGGTCGGCCGCCCTCAACAACGGTCGGCCGCCCTCAACAACACTCTGAAACACTCACAATACTGTGGTTGCAACATTTCACCCAAAAACAACAATTGCAAGGCAGTTGTTACTTGAGAATAGTCCAGGAGTGACCGAAACGTCGTTATGAGGTTCCCCTCATATGTACGGTTTTTTTTTTGGTGACACAAGACTATTAGTGAGGACGAAAGGGAGAAAAAAACAGAATAGAAGAGTGAGAAAGAAGAAAGAGGGGAAGAGTAGATAGGGGAAAGCGGGAAAAAAGAGATGGGGAGAAAGAGGGAGAGGAGGGAGAGAGGGTAAGAGGGGGAGAGGAAGGAGAGAAAGAGGGAGAGGAAGGAGAGAAAGAGAGAGGGAGAGAGAAGGTACATGAAATAGAGTGTTTTAAGGCTCACATCGAGGCTATCTACTGAGCATTACCTACTTTTACTGAGGTTAGGGACTATCATGTATGAGAGAGAGAGAGACACTCACATTATACAAGAGAACACACTCTGGTAAGTGCGCAGGGCGGCGGGAGATGCGGTACAAGGGTGAGTACTTCCTCATCCTTTCTCCCAACACAAGTCACAACACAAACAAAACAACGCAAAACAAAACACACAAGCCACAACAAATACGAAACAAGGAAACTTATTTACAAGTAGCTTGACGGATCACCTTTAATTTACGAAACGTTGTTTCTTTAAAACGCTAAAAAAGTGTGAAAAAATAATAAAATTGTATTTAATTCAGACGCAACACAGAGTTCATGAAACACAAATATTACACTCACACAGACGGCAAATTAAGAAACTCCGTCGCGGGTGTCGTTGTCGAGGAGAGGCAAATAAGAAAGAGGTAGAGAGAAGAGGGGAAACAACGAAACTCAAAGAACCAAGGGGAAGTAGAACTAAAAGAGGAAGTGAGAGGGAAGGAGGGAGGAGGAACACTCACGAGGAGTTGCACGGTAGCAACCGCCAGGTAAACAGCTGCTGGGGTAACTGCTGCTGTTGTTGGGTCAAACTCCTCCCCTGGTCCTTGCTCCTCCCCTGGCCCCTGCTCCTCCCCAGGTCCGTGCACCTCCCCGCCTCGGCATCACCAACACACGCACACTTCCCTGCCAGCGGTACAACCTGCCTCACACACAACAAAATACACAACAATGCTAACATCGTACACAAGAGCACGCACCACAACGCCTCAATACAATGGAAAAAATATGAAGCGAAGTCGACGGAATTTTTAAAAGCAAGTCTCACATTCCCTAGTGATCCCCGACGGCAGCACACGTGGAAATAACTTCCGTATCTGCAAACTATTGCAGAAACCTAGACACGACGGGGATTTTTGCATGCATTAAAAGGATTCCTTGCATCTGCTGCCTTTGACAGCCTGTCTGATCTAGAATTGGTTTAGTTCTGATCCACTGGACAAATAGGTAAGTGGGAATGGTTAGTTATGAGGAGAACTTGCCTTGTATGGGCCAGTAGATCTGTTACAGTGTTCCCTTATTCTTATATTATGAAATGCCATACACAGCTTCAAAAGTGAGTATGATCGTGTCCTGGAGGACCATAGTAAGGCCAGTCAACAGAAGTTAAGAGGCGGGGCCAGGAACTGTGAATGAACCACTGCACACACCACTACACGAGTGTGCACCACCAACACCCACTTTTCTAGGTAGACTCCCCATCCTCCACCACATTATTAATCGACTGACAGGAAAACCTAACTAGCTTTCGTTCCCACTACGTAGCTCTCATGTATTGCATAGAGCTGCGGTAAGCTTCTCCTGTATCCAAATTTACTAAGTATCAGTTGTCTTACAAAGTTCCTCTATATAATCAACTGATCTTAAATGTAAACCAAAAAACACATTGAAAATTCAACAGGACGTAGTAGTAAGGACTTTCAATGGGCTATTAATTTTTTATGTACTTTTTCAATAGCATATAGGAAAAATTGCACTATGCAGGGGAATGTAAATAAATGGTTCAGAGAAACCACAAGTTGATAAATTAGTCAATTGTGCAAGACTTGGATATTTTTATTTTGGAACTGTGTCGCCAACCAGTGGCTTCCTCAGTCCAGTAAAGAGAAGAATGGTTGAAGATCAGAAGGAATTTGAGGTAATCAGTCTGAGGAAGTCACTGGGTGGCAAAACGTAGATACCAAAGGTTTGCACAAGTGTCTAATTTATCAACTATACTGAGGAGCTTTATAAGAGAGAAAAAATAAAACCGGCTAGGAGGATTTTTTCAAATACAATATATGTTAGATTCATGGAGTCTTGAGTTACTAGGAAAGTTATAACTAGTATGATGGTCTAACAACAAAAGTTGACGAGTTTTTATAAAGTTATGGCAATATTAAGATCTCTGTGAGGCGCAACTTAAAGGCAGCACCAGACACTCATCAGTGTCTCATCATACACACACACACACACACACACACACGATAAATTTTTTCCTGGGTAGAGGCATGGTTGACAAATAGGCAGCAGAGTGTTTGCATAAGGCCTGGTCACAGACCGGGCCGCAGGGGCGTTGACCCCTGGAACTCTCTCCAGGTAAACTCCAGGTAATAAATGGGGAGAAATCAGAGTGGGGGCACGTCACGAGCGGTGTTCCACTGGGGGTCAGTGTTTGGCCCCTTGTTTACAATTTACATAAACGACATAGATGATGGAATAAATAGCAACATAAGCAAGTTTGCTGATGACACCAAAATAGGCCGTCCAATTCATTCTAATGAGGACATTAGAGCACTCCAGGAAGACTTGAATAGACTGATGCAGTGGTCGGAGAAGTGGCGGATGCAGTTTAATATAGACAAATGAAAAGTTCTATATGTTGGACAGGACAATAACCATGCCACATATAAACTAAATAATGTAGATCTTAATATTACTGATTGCGAAAAGGATTTAGGAGTTCTGGTTAGCAGTAATCTGAAACCAAGACAACAGTGCATAAGTGTTCGCAATAAAGCTAACACAATCCTTGGCTTCATATCAAGAAGCATAAATAATAGAAGTCCTCAGGTTGTTCTTCAACTCTGTATATCCTTGGTTAGGCCTCATCTAGATTATGCTGCACAGTTTTGGTCACCGTATTACAGAATAGATATAAATGCACTGGAAAACGTACAGAGGAGGATGACAACGTTGATCCCATGTATCAGAAATCTTCCCTATGAGGACAGACTGAAGACCCTGAATCTGCACTCTCTAGAAAGGCGTAGAATTAGGGGGGATATGACTGAGGTGTATAAATGGAAAACAGGAATAAATAAAGGGGATGTAAATAACGTGTTAAAAATATCTAGCCACGACAGGACTCGCAGCAATGGTTTTAAGTTGGAAAAATTCAGATTCAGGAAGGATATAGGAAAGCACTGGTTTGGCAATAGAGTTGTGGATGAGTGGAACAAACTCCCGAGTACCGTCATAGAAGCTAAAACGTTGTGTACTTTTAAAAATAGGTTAGATAAATACATGAGTGGGTGTGAGTTTGACCTGACTAGCTTGTGCTGATTGGTCTGATGCTGTGCTCCTTCCTTAAGTGGATATGACCTGCCCTGACTAGCCTTGGGCCGGTGGGTGACTTGGACCTGCCTCTCATGGACCAGTAGGCCTCCTGCTGTGTTCCTTATGTTCTTCCACAATACAACACCTTGAATACAACACCATACACTCCTCAGTGGGGTCACTACACTCACACTACGTGTATTGATTCACTGAAACAGTACCAAACACAATAAACAAACCTTTTTTATATTAATCTTCA
Organism: Cherax destructor; assembly: GCA_009830355.1. Classification (NCBI taxonomy): domain Eukaryota; kingdom Metazoa; phylum Arthropoda; class Malacostraca; order Decapoda; family Parastacidae; genus Cherax; species Cherax destructor. The sequence continues at coordinate 57,665 of WNWK01009239.1, forward strand.
ATATATTTCCTTATTAATGATGAGGTGCATATACGTGAGCATAAGTGAAGTATATTATTATTATTCATATGAAGCACTGAACCTTTATGAGTCATTCAGCACAAGGTATGTGGGAGGTTGGATCCTCCGTCCGCTAATTGGGAATAAACACGCTACCATTCAACGTACACTTATCCCAGGTGAAGTGTACTGCATACACTAGTGAGACTGGTGACGGGAGGAGGCTCAAGTGGTAAGTGTACACACACACAGTTCTAAGTTGAAGACTCAGATGAATCACAGGGATGTTGGGAAGTATTTCTTCAGTCACAGAGTGGTCAGGACGTGGAATAGCTTGGGAAGTGATGTAGTGGAGGCAGGATCCATTCATAGCTTCAAGAAGAGGTATGATAAAGCTCATGGCGCAGGGAGAGTGACCCAGGCGGGGCCAGGAGCTATGAATCGACCCCTGCACCACAACTAGGTGAGTACACACACACACACGTACGTCCCTAAATCTAAAAGAAACAAATGTGACAAAGCACCAACTAATGAGAGTAATTAAAGAGAAATTAAAAAACAGGCTGAAGGATGTAAACAGAGATGAAGATTAATAACGAGACTGGAAGAAGGGAAGACAAAAAGGAAGGGAGGTGAACAGAATAAGGTGAAGGGGCATGATAACCAGGGACAAATATGCAAACACAAATCAAATACACAGATCAGACATCATGAAATAACTGTTAAAGTCCCGGGTAGCAGGCAAGTTGAATGACCTTACTGTGGTGGCACTTCAAGTTATACTCCACACACAACTTTAATGTAAATATAAAAGGTCTCAAGAGGTCAGAAAGCTAAGATGACTCGAGTCTGGAACATGTTCGTACAGCGTAATCATATCAACGAAAGTCGGTTGACCAAATGAAATCGCTGGCCCACAGATGGCTCTAACTTCATCCTGTTCCCTATTTTTATGTCTCATAACAATAAAAAAACTTTAAAATGAGATGTAGCTAACAGCTCTTAGCTTGTAAATAAAGGCAGAAACCTTTAACTTTGTAAAACCCTGTGTAAACAAAATAACAGTGATCAAGGAGCCAGGACTCGACCCCCAGCAACACAAGATGGTAGGTGTGGCGTGCTCCAGCCTCCACCAGTCATAACTCTGTTTTTTAATGTAATTATTTTTTATTATTGCAGCACGTGGGATATATTATTTAGTGCGTGTGCGCGCGCTCGCTCGCGCGCGCGCGTGTAATTACCTATTTGTGGTTACAAGAATAAAGTTTTATTGGTGGTGTCCCGTTTTCTTTATATATCCAAGTTATATTTAGTGCTGGTACAATTGTACCATGTTGCACTCCTCCACCTCTGCTTGTACCATGTTGCACTCCTCCACCTCTGCTTGTACCATGCTGCACTCCTCCACCTCTGCTTGTACCATGTTGCACTCCTCCACCTCTGCTTGTACCATGTTGCACTCCTCCACCTCTGCTTGTACCATGCTGCACTCCTCCACCTCTGCTTGTACCATGTTGCACTCCTCCACCTCTGCTTGTACAATGCTGCACTCCTCCACCTCTGCTTGTACCATGCTGCACTCCTCCACCTCTGCTTGTACCATGCTGCACTCCTCCACCTCTGCTTGTACCATGCTGCACTCCTCCACCTCTGCTTGTCCATGCTGCACCCTCCACCTCTGCTTGTACCATGTGCACCTCCACCTCTGCTTGTACCATGTGCACTCCTCCACCTCCTTGTACCATGCACTCCTCCACCTCTGCTTGTACCATGTGCACTCCTCCACCTCTGCTTGTACCATGCTGCACTCCTCCACCTCTGCTTGTCCCATGCTGCACTCCTCCACCTCTGCTTGTACCATGTGCACTCCTCCACCTCTGCTTGTACCATGTGCACTCCCCACCTCTGCTTGTACCATGTGCACTCCTCCACCTCTGCTTGTCCATGCTGCACTCCACCTCTGCTTGTACCTGCTGCCTCCACCCGCTCCTCTGCACCTCCCTCCTTGCTTGTACCATGCTGCACTCCTCCACCTCTGCTTGTACCATGCTGCACTCCTCCACCTCTGCTTCCTGTGCACCCCACCCTGCTTGACCATGCTCTCCTCCACCTCTGCTTGTACCAGTGCACCTCCACTCTGCTGTACCGTGCACCCCACCTCTGCTTGACCTGTGCCTCCCCTCTGCTACCATGTGCACTCCTCCACCTCTGCTTGTACCATGCTGCACTCCTCCACCTCCTTCCATTGCACTCCCCTCTGCTTTCCATGCTGCACTCCTCCACCTCTGCTTGTACCATGCACTCCCTCTGACCATGCTGCACTCCCACCTCTGCTTGTACCATGTTGCACTCCTCCACCTCTGCTTCCATGTATCCATGCCTGCACTCCACTACCTCCACTGCTTGACCATGCTGCACTCCTCCACCTCTGCTTGTACCATGCTGCTCACTCCTCCACCCTCTGCTTGTACCATGTGCACTCCTCCACCTCTGCTTGTACCATGCCTCCCACCTCTGTACCATGCTGCACTCCTCCACCTCTGCTTGTCCATGCTGCACTCCTCCACCTCTGCTTGTACCATGTTGCACCCTCCACCTCTGCTTGTACCATGCTGCACTCCCCACCTCTGCTTGTACCATGCTGCACTCCTCCACCTCTGCTTGTACCATGCTGCACTCTCCACCTCTGCTTGTACCATGTGCACTCCTCCACCTCTGCTTGTACCATGTGCCTCCACCTCTGTTGTACCATGTGCACTCCCCTGTTGTATGTGCCCTCCCCTCTGCTTGTCCATGTGCACTCCTCCACCTCTGCTTGTGCCATGCGTTCCACCCTGCTTGTCCATGCTGCATCCCACTCTCTTGTCCATGTGACTCCACCTCTTGACTGCAGTACCACTGCACTCCACCTCTGCTTGTACCATGTTGCACTCCTCCACCTCTGCTTGTACCATGCTGCACCCCCACCTCTGCTTGTACCATGTTGCACTCCTCCACCTCTCTTGTACCATGTCACCCTCCACCTCTGCTTGTACCATGCTGCACTCCACACCTCTGCTTGTACCATGCTGCACTCCACTACCTCTGCTTGTACCATGCTGCCTCCACCACCTCTGCTTGTACCATGCTGCACCCCCACCTTGTTACATGCTGCACTACACCTCTCGTACCATCTGCACTCCACCACCTCTGCTTGTACCATGTGCACTCAATTCTGTAATGGACCTCACCTCTGTGTACTTGCACCCCACTCTCTTGACCATGTCCTCACCACCCTGCTGTAATGGCTCACCTGAAAGCTAATAGAGCTACTTTGGTACATGGCACACTCCACCTCTGTGACATGGTGATTCTCACCTATGCTTGAAATGTGACTCTCATCTGCTTGACATGTGCACTCCACCATCTGCTGTACATGCTGTCAAACTTGCTTGTACATGTTGCACCACCACCTTGTGACATGATGCATTCACCTGTGTCATGTGCAAACAATCTGCTACTTCATAGTGCACTCAACATGCTTGTACATGTGCACTCGACTTGCTTACCATCCAAATTACTCATTGCTTGTACCATGTTGACTCCTCCACCCTGCTTGTACCATGCTGCACTCCCCACCTCTGACTTGTCATGCTGCACTCTCCACCTCTGCTTGTCACCATGTCTGCTCCTCACTCTGCTTGTACCATATTGCACTAACTACCTCTTGCTCTTGCTCATGTGCACTCCATACCTCTGCTTGTACCATGTTGCACTCCTCCACCGCATGCATTGTAGACCTGCTGCAGCTGGCTCCAACAACTCGCTTGTACCATGCTGGGGGGGGGGGGGCCCCCCCCCCCCCCCCCCCCCCCCCCCCCCCCCCCCCCCCCCCCCTGCTGCACTCCTCCACCTCTGCTTGTACCATGTGCACTCCTCCACCTCTGCTTGTACCATGCTGCACTCCTACCTCTGCTTGTACCATGTTGCACTCCTCCACCTCTGCTTGTACCATGCTGCACTCCTCCACCTCTGCTTGTACCATGCTGCACTCCTCCACCTCTGCTTGTACCATGCTGCACTCCTCCACCTCTGCTTGTACCATGCTGCACTCCTCCACCTCTGCTTGTACCATGCTGCACTCCACCACCTCTGCTTGTACCATGCTGCACTCCACCACCTCTGCTTGTACCATGCTGCACTCCCCACCTCTGCTTGTACCATGCTGCACCCCCACCTCTGCTTGTACCATGCTGCACTCCACCACCTCTGCTTGTACCATGCTGCACTCCACCTACCTTCTGCTTGTACCATGCTGCACTCCACTACCTCTTCTTGTACCATGCTGCACTCCTCACCTCTGCTTGTACCATGCTGCACTCCACTACCTCTGCTTGTACCATGCTGCCCTCCACTACCTCTGCTTGTACCATGCTGCACTCCACCTTTGTATAAGACTACCGAGACAGTAGCTAAAGCGTTTAAAGAACGTATAATCTGCAGACATACAACTCCTAACTCCTAGTAACAGATAATGGAGGTGAATTCTGTAATGAGATTCTTGAAAATTTGTGTACTTTGTACAAGATCTCTAAATCGATCATTGTTCCTCACCATCCTGCCAGTAATGGCTTAGCGGAAAGAACTAATATAGTACTTGATGTCTTGAGAGCCACTATCAATCTCTATAGTGCAACATGGGATGAAGTTATACCTGATGTTCAGTGTGCAATAAATTCTGCTTACAATGCTTCAATAGGTGACACTCCAAATTATGCGTTGTACGGTGTCGATAAGAGTTTGCCTTGTGAGTTGTTATATTCTAATCCGAAACCAAATTACAATCCTGATTTCATAGCAATTCGTACCAGCCAAGCTCAGTGTTTTCAGAAGAATCCGTGAAACACTTCATAAATCAACAGCAGAATTTACAAGAATAACTAATACTCGAGCAAAACCGACCAAAATTAAAGTAGGTTCGAGAGTTATGCTGACTAACTTCAACAAAACGTCTGCAATGCCTAAGCTTGATCAAAAGTTTGTTGGTCCTTATCGAGTAGTTGAACATATTAATGGAAATAAGTATATGGTTAGAAAAATCAGTACTTGTCAGTGTAAAGAATAGTATTTGGATCATATGAAGTTAGTATGCGACGAGGTCCCTGACAACCAGACAAATGAGACAGTGTGTAAGACACTGGGCCAGCTGGCTCCAACAAGATTCATCCAGCTGGGTAGATTTCTACACACCACAAGGAAGTTAGTCTAGGTGTTACCTTCCTCACACTCCATCAGTACATCACACCCCAAAAACCGCTCATCTCCTAGCAACATACACATGCCTTCAAATCATTACCCTTCAAAAACCTCCTTCATAACCTCCTCTTGACCTTTTATGTGAAGTTCTCTACACCTTCTACCTACCCGAGATTTATACACTTCTTAAATAACCTATCTTACATCATCCTGTATAAATTAACAAAGCATCTCTGAAACCTCTTCTCTGTTCCCAGAACTCTACTTGTCATACCAAGAAGCCAATTTATCCACTCCTTTGTCTTTGTATAATATTTATGCTAGACATTAACCTCGGTGCACACCACTGCCTCTTCACACCAACATAGACATATGGTATGTCTCACACTCGTGCACAAATACAATACTCTTGATACATTACTCTTGATACATTACTCTTGTTACATCAGTAAACATTGAACATCGTGTACATAAGCTTTCATACAAAGCTCTACTATGCAGCGATATTCTTCGCAAAATCAAATGAAAAACTTCATGGAAAACTGATTACCACGTGAAAGTGCCTTCAATGTTGCATCAACATTTTCAATTGCATTTAAGAGCTAAGTATATTATCATTCGTATAATTAATACCAAAATTAAAGTTAACTAAAGTTGCATACGAGTATTTTGCAACAAAATTTAAGTCACCTGAGAATTTTATACAATAATTCATCTTTCATTTTTCACTCCCGAGGTTAAATATGACCTGACAAGATTTTATAGTCAGTGTTATTTTATATTCTGATTTAAAATTGTCCATCATTCACAAATTTATATAATTACTTATCCAATATGACATGTTATATCATTCTCCCTATCTCCTTCCCTCCCTTCCCCCCCTCTCTCTCTTTCTCTCCCTCTCTCTCTCTCAAAAAACTTACCATCGCTAAAGGTAATAAATACATGAAGTCATAAGATATTAAGCAGTATCCTCCATTGAAGATATCATCAGGTAAACCACAGTAAAAAATGTGCCTATAATAGAAGCGAGGTCACTAAAGGTTCAGTTGTGGTTATAAAACCCTGATATAAACCAGTACGCCGGAGCGTCCAACACGTTACGACAATATACGATACACTCAGTGACACGTTACTAACATGTACATCAGTGTTACAATATAAGCACAAGTATGACTCACTAAATCGTAATGACACGATTGCAAACAAACCACACCACGGTTTTATTTTTAAATAAGTAGTATGTTAATAAGACAATAAGCGGTGTATGGCATTTATTGAGATGTTTCGTCTACCAGGAACTTTATTAGTCAATACAGACTGAAAAAAAGTGTATATATATATGAAAGCTCTGTTTCTTTGTATTTGTATTGATTGATAAAACTTCTTGGTAGTCGAAACGTCTCAGTAACTGCCATATACCGCATATTATGTGGCATTCAGGTGCCAGAAGAACAGAGACAGAGACAGAGACAGAGACAGAGACAGAGAGACAGAGAGACAGAGAGACAGAGAGACAGACAGAGAGACAGACAGACAGAGAGACAGAGAGACAGAGAGACAGAGAGACAGAGAGACAGAGAGACAGAGAGACAGAGACAGAGAGAGAGAGAGAGAGAGAGAGAGAGAGAGAGAGGAGCAGCAGCAGGATTCCCTACCAACATGTGACTATGTTACTCTCCAGAGAATTCTCTCACTAACGATTGCCACGACCTGTATGGCTTGCTGCTTATCTGAAGGACCCACTGGGACTACCAGCTGCTCATTGCGTTGCCTATAATTATCCCAGAAAGTCAATGTGAGGTTGTGAGGCTGCTGTAGTGTGTGTACTCACTACAGCAGCCTCACCTCAGAATCCGCCCATACATTACCTGACACCAAATATTCTCCACGCAACGTTGGACGCCACTCTTGCCTCTGCAATGAAAACGGGCTCTAAACTACTCAATTTTCTGGACCACGGGATTCACCGTGTCATAATGTGCCTGGTCAGTAGTGCACCCTGGGAACTGTCTGCCTGATCAACCAGTTTGTTGCTGCCCGTGGTCTGCAAGCCCTGCATACCCATCACAACGCGGCTGATCCAGCGCTTTCCTTTTGGATAAACTGGTGCAATTTCCCACTTGAAAATTGCTAAGAGCGCATCGGCCATCCCTCTGCAGCCTAGCCAGTTAGTCGATACAAGTGCACTTACGCAGTCAATGTTGCCAAGACACAGACTAATGGAGATGTGCAACTTGCACAAATCTTGCATACAAACTTTATACAGAAATAAATGTACATATACAAGCATGTATACATACGCAAACATACACACAATACATACGAAAAAAGTATGCGAAGGTATGTAAAGATACAAAAGATAATTTCCTATTATTTCTAGTTATCAATTTGTGTTTCAATAGAGATAACTCGTAGTATTAGAACTTTTTATCAAGTTATCATAATACTTCTGATATCATAATACAATGATACAGTGCACACTCCTCCAGTACAAACACTTTTCCTGGAGGTCACTCCTCCAGTACAAACACTTTTCCTGGAGGTCACTCCTCCAGTACAAACACTCTTCCAGTACAAACACTCTTCCTGGAGGTCACTCCTCCAGTACAAACACTCTTCCTGGAGGTCACTCCTCCAGTACAAACACTCTTCCTGGAGGTCACTCCTCCAGTACAAACACTCTTCCTAGAGGTCACTCCTCCAGTACAAACACTCTTCCTAGAGGTCACTCATCCAGTACAAACACTCATCCTGGAGGTCACCCCTCCAGTACACTCTTCCTGGAGGTCACCCCTCCAGTACACTCTTCCTGGAGGTCACTCCTCCAGTACACTCTTCCTGGAGGTCACTCCTCCAGTACACTCTTCCTGGAGGTCACTCCTCCAGTACAAACACTCTTCCTGGAGGTCACTCCTCCAGTACACTCTTCCTGGAGGTCACTCCTCCAGTACACTCTTCCTGGAGGTCACTCCTCCAGTACAAACACTCCTCCTGGAGGTCACTCCTCCAGTACAAACACTCCTCCTGGAGGTCACCCCTCCAGTACAAACACTCCTCCTGGAGGTCACTCCTCCAGTACAAACACTCCTCCTGGAGGTCACTCCTCCAGTACAAACACTCCTCCTGGAGGTCACTCCTCCAGTACAAACACTCCTCCTGGAGGTCACTCCTCCAGTACAAACACTCCTCCTGGAGGTCACTCCTCCAGTACAAACACTCCTCCTGGAGGTCACTCCTCCAGTACAAACACTCCTCCTGGAGGTCACTCCTCCAGTACAAACACTCCTCCTGGAGGTCACTCCTCCAGTACAAACACTCCTCCTGGAGGTCACTCCTCCAGTACAAACACTCCTGGAGGTCACCCCTCCAGTACAAACACTCCTCCTGGAGGTCACCCCTCCAGTACAAACACTCCTCCTGGAGGTCACTCCAGTACAAACACTCCTCCTGGAGGTCACTCCTCCAGTACAAACATTCCTCCTGGAGGTCACTCCTCCAGTACAAACACTCCTCCTGGAGGTCACTCCTCCAGTACAAACACTCCTCCTGGAGGTCACTCCAGTACAAACCTCCTGAGGTCCCATACAAACACTCCTCCTGGAGGTCACTCCTCCAGTACAAACACTCTCCTGGAGGTCACCCTCCAGTACAAACTCCTCCTGGAGGTCACTCCTCCAGTACAAACACTCCTCCTGGAGGTCACTCCTCCAGTACAAACACTCCTCCTGGAGGTCACTCCTCCAGTACAAACACTCCTCCTGGAGGTCACCCTCCAGTACAAACACTCCTCCTGGAGGTCACCCTCCAGTACAAACACTCCTCCTGGAGGTCACTCCTCCAGTACAAACACTCCTCCTGGAGGTCACTCCCTCCAGTACAAACACTCCTCCTGGAGGTGTCACTCCTCCAGGCATACAAACACTCCTCCTGGAGGTCACTCCTCCAGTACAAACACTCCTCCTGGAGTCACCTCCAGTACAAACATCCTCCTGGAGGTCACCTCCAGTACAAACACTCCTCCTGGAGGTCACTCCTCCAGTACAAACACTCCTCCTGGAGGTCACCCTCCAGTACAAACACTCCTCCTGGAGGTCACCCTCCAGTACAAACACTCCTCCTGGAGGTCACTCCTCCAGTACAAACATCTCCTGAGGTCCCGTAACCCTGGAGGTCACTCCTCCAGTACAAACCCTGAGCCTCCTCAGTCAACACTCGTCCTCCAGTACAAACACTCCTCCTGGAGGTCACTCCTCCAGTACAAACACTCCTCCTGGAGGTCACTCCTCCAGTACAAACACTCCTCCTGGAGGTCACTCCTCCAGTACAAACACTCCTCCTGGAGGTCACTCCTCCAGTACAAACACTCCTCCTGGAGGTCACTCCTCCAGTACAAACACTCCTCCTGGAGGTCACTCCTCCAGTACAAACACTCCTCCTGGAGGTCACTCCAGTACAAACACTCCTCCTGGAGGTCACTCCTCCAGTACAAACACTCCTCCTGGAGGTCACTCCAGTACAAACACTCCTCCTGGAGGTCACCCTCCAGTACAAACACTCCTCCTGGAGGTCACTCCAGTACAAACACTCCTCCTGGAGGTCACTCCTCCAGTACAAACACTCTTCCTAGAGGTCACTCCTCCAGTACAAACACTCTTCCTAGAGGTCACTCCTCCAGTACAAACACTCCTCCTGGAGGTCACTCCAGTACAAACACTCCTCCTGGAGGTCACCCCTCCAGTACAAACACTCCTCCTGGAGGTCACTCCAGTACAAACACTCCTCCTGGAGGTCACTCCTCCAGTACAAACACTCCTCCTGAGGTCACTCTCGTCAGTACTACAGCATCTTCAGTGTGTGTGGTCTTGTCGGCCTCGCTGGTCATTCTAACACACACTCACAATGTTTACCCACACCGCCTCTCTTCCTACACGACTTCTTTGTGAGCCACACCTATACCTTAACTTCTCTTATTTTCCTTTTGTAAATATTAATATAATGTCATTTTGAACTTAGCTGTGTGTGTGTGTGTGTGCACTCGCCTATTTGTACTCGCCTATTTGTGGTTGTAGTGGTCGAGACTCAGCTTCTGGCCCCGCCTCTTCACTGATCGCTGCTAGGTCCTCTCTCTCCCTGCTCCATGAGCTTTATCATACCTCGTCTTAAAACTATGTATGGTTCCTGCCTCCACTACATCACTTGCCAGACTATTCCACTTCCTGACAACTCTATGACTGAAGAAATACTCCCTAACATACCTCTGACTCATCTGAGTCTTCAACTTCCAATTGTGACCCCTTGTTTTTGTGTCCCCTCTCTGGAACATCCTGTCTCCGTCCACCTTATCTATTCCTCGCAGTATTTTGTAAGTCGTTATCATGTCTCCCCTAACCCTCCTGTTCTCCAGTGTCGTCAGGCCGATTTCCCTTAACCTTTCTTCGTAGGACATTCCCCTTAGCTCTGGAACTAGCCTTCTTGCAAACCTTTGCCCTTTCTCTAATTTCTTGATATGCTTGACCTGGTGTGGGTTCCAAACTGGTGCTGCATACTCCAGTATGGGCCTGGCATACACGGTGTGTGTGTGTGTGTGTGTGTTTGTGTTAGTTACCATTTTGTCCTAGGCACATGTCGATTAGACACTAGGCCTGTTGTATGTGTGTGTGTGTAAGGAAACACTTCGAAATGTTTCCGCCCCGCCGGGAATCGAACCCGGGCCCTCCGTGCGTGAAGCGGGAGCTTTAGCTACCAGGCCACCGGGTGTGTGTGTGTAAAACACAGTACCAGCATAGCAACATTAATTAACTCAGGAGTTCGCTATTTTAAACTCTACTCACTGCGGAGATGCCACGAATACACATTAGCTAACCTGCAAAGAAACACAAACTTGAGAAATATCAGCGTGGGAAATATCTGGCACAAGATACGTCTCCCTAGGTAGTACCTGACGACAGTACAAACAAGACAAGCAGACGTCATGTGTACGTAGTACCTGACGACAGTACTAACAAGACAAGCAGACGTCATGTGTACGTAGTACCTGACGACAGTACAAACAAGACAGGCAGACGTCATGTGTACGTAGTACCTGACGACAGTACTAACAAGACAGGCAGACGTCATGTGTACGTAGTACCTGACTACAGTACTAACAAGACAGGCAGACGTCATGTGTACGTAGTACCTGACGACAGTACTAACAAGACAGGCAGACGTCATGTGTACGTAGTACCTGACGACAGTACTAACAAGACAGGCAGACGTCATGTGTACGTAGTACCTGACGACAGTACTAACAAGACAGGCAGACGTCATGTGTACGTAGTACCTGACGACAGTACTAACAAGACAGGCAGACGTCATTGTACGTAGTACCTGACGACAGTACTAACAAGACAGGCAGACGTCATATGTACGTAGTACCTGACGACAATACTAACAAGACAGGCAGACGTCATGTGTACGTAGTACCTGACGACAGTACTAACAAGACAGGCAGACGTCATGTGTAAGTAGGAGCGCTTTACTTGATGATGGTCGTTATAGCTATGACGAGAAGACATATTGTCTAACTAACTAGTAGTGTATTACCTGATGATGGTCGTTATAGCTCGCAAAGGAAAACTAGCGAAGAAATAGAAGGAAAATCAATGTGGAAGCTATATGGAGGGTTCTCTTTGCCCGGGTCCCTAGAGGCTAGATTCCCACTTTTTATGTTGGCACGTGTGCTCTACGACAACTGTGGGATGGCACCCTCTTGTGTCACGCTAGGTGACTCCTGCTCTGGATTACACTCTCATTCTCTTTCTCTCTCTCACACACATTCATTCTCATTCTCTCTCTCACTCTCTGACTCCTGTTACACTCCCCTCTTCCTCCCCACTGTGGTACCATCCCGGTAAGGCTTGAGTACCTTCCTGGTCCCCTCCTCACGTCACACAGACAGTACACCAAACAATCACGTGTGTACTCACCATCCTGATACACACACACGCAACCTCCACCACAACACGCAAACACAGCCCCCCCCCCCCGGTGTACGCCAACACTGGTAAAAAATGACAACGTTGAATAACACAGACACGCGTGTTTTCAGTTTCCTTGAAGCATAAACTATCTTAAATTTACGTTGCAGGTGAAAAACGTAGCCTTGTGTGACATTACATTTGTAATAAGAGCCTGAAGTCACAGTCGGCTAGGACTGCTGGTTCAGTCAAGGCTAGGTAGTCTAGCCTCTGCTAGGACTGCTGGTTCAGTCAAGGCTAGGTAGTCTAGCCTCTGCTAGGACTGCTGGTTCAGTCAAGGCTAGGTACTCTAGCCTCTGCTAGGACTGCTGGTTCAGTCAAGGCTAGGTAGTCTAGCCTCTGCTAGGACTGCTGGTTCAGTCAAGGCCTGGCTGAGTTCAACTTGTCGTATTGCGTCTTGCGTATCCCTGTAAATCCATCGGCTAACTTAATTACAGTTAACATAATAGACTTGAGTAATTAGCTTTCACTCAGATCGTTGGTTAAGCACTGCACTGATTCACCACTAGCCACACATCACTACACCAGCCACTCGTCCACAGTTAAACATACAATAGCATTCTTGCTATAATAAAGACATCAAACGAAGAAGAAACTTACTTGAAGACAAGACGATTCAATTAGTTTTTTTTTTTAGAATACTTTCACCCCGTTACTGAACACCAAGCAATTCAAGAGTTGACACAAAAAGATGAGATGTAATGTTGGGTTATATCTTAAACCCTCTTAAATCCCTCTTACATTAGTAATGTTTATATTCTGGTCGCTGATAATAAAATAAAAGTCGAACCTATTCACTTGAGGTGGAATTTTTAACGTGTTAACTTTGTAATTTTGTTATTTATCGAACTAATGAAGGAGGGGCCAGCCGGATTAAATCAAACATAGTATAATGGCATTATCTGCTAGGTTGTTAATAAATGGAGTGCTGGAGTTGGGGGCCTCAGCAAACGCGGCTTTATGAAGGCCGGGAATGGTAGGAGAGACATGATTCAATTGGGCTGTGAGTGGAGAATATATAAACAAGGGTGGGTCAGACATGCACACTGAAATAACTCCACATTAAAGCAAGATACTTTGTAAATGGTGCAAAATAACTTCAATGGAAAGCAGGGGCGCGATGAGTACACAGAGAGAACTCAATAAGTGCAAAGTGACTCCCCCACCTCTCTTCATACGTAAGTGCAATTACCAGCAAACCACTGGTTGTCTTCCAGAGGAAACCTGTTAAGGTCTTAAAATCAATTCCTGATCAGCCAGGCTGTGGTGCATACATTGATCTGGGTGTAGCTGGCATCAATAGCCTGGTCTATTAGGCCAGCGGCCAGGAAACCTACAGGGATGGGCAGTTAAGAAATCAATACAGTATATTCAATTAAAGAGAGATATAAAAAAAGGAATAAGAAAAGCAAAAAGGGATTATGAGGCTAAAGTCGCAAGGGATTCGAAGACTAACCCAAAAGGGTACTTTCAGGTATACAGAAGTAAGATTAGGAACAAGATAGGCCCACTTAAGAGTAACTCAGGACAGATCACTGACAGTGATAAGGAAATGTGTGAACTTTTCAATACTTACTTCCTCTCAGTTTTTACTCAGGAAGATACTAGAGGAATTCCAGAAATAATAAATTATGTAGAACAGGACGATATTAAACTATGCACTATTGGGGTAACTAGTGACATGGTCCTCAGACAAATAAGAGAAATTAAAACATAACAAATCCCCAGGCACCGATGAACTGTCTGCGAAGGTTTTAAAGGAATGTAAAGAGGAACGTAGCAAACCTTTGGCTAATCTTTTCAATATATCACTACAGACTGGCATAGTGCCAGACAAGTGGAAAATGGCAAATGTAATACCTATTTACAAGGCAGGTGACAGGTCCTTAGCTTCGAACTATAGACCAATAAGCCTTACCTCCATAGTTGGAAAATTTATGGAATTAATAATTGCCGAAGCAATTCGTAGCCATCTTGAAAGGCATAAATTGATTAATGAATCTCAGCACGGTTTTACAAAGGGGCGTTCCTGTCTTATGAATTTACTAACTTTCTTCACTAATGTGTTTGAGGAGGTGGACCATATAATTGAATCGGATATTGTGTATATGGACTTCAGTAAGGCTTTCGACAGACTTCCACATCAGAGGCTATTGAGGAAACTTAAGACAGGATGTAGATCCTGTCTGACACAGCAACATCTTGGGATCTTAATACAGGGAATTCTTCACTTGCCTAACCCTTGGGCACGACCTACTTCCACATTGGTCAAATGTGACACCACCTACAACTGCTGCACCTCTCCTGCCTACAGTATATAAGCTACTTCTTCGCACTTATGCTGTATTCTTTTCAATATTGATGGACTGACAACATCGACTCAAGGCTGAGGGACTGATTACCTCAAACTCCTCCTGTTCGTCACGATTCTCCTTTGTATGGACTGATGAAGCCACTGTGTGGCGAAACGTTTCCTCAATAAAGATACCCAAGTGTTGCATATGTGTAATTTATCAACAAGAGTAGTTTGAGGTAATCAGTCCCTCAGCATTGAGTCGATGTAATCAGTCCATCATTCTTTTCAAGATTGATGGACTGATTACATCAACTCAAGGCTGAGAGACTGATCTAATTTATCAACCTGTCGGTTCTCTGAACCATTCATCTACATTCCTAATTATTATTGGTAACATCTCTAAGGGTACAGTGTATCATGTATATCTCTTGCTATATATCTATTAGTTAGGTACTTCTATCAGTGAATAAACCTTCCAGTATAACCATAAACAGCACAGCAGGTTTCTTCAGTCGAAGTACAAAGGTGACTAAATACTGGAGACAACACAAGTAGTGGAGAGATACATATGGGGTGATCAGTCCCTCAACCTTTATGATGATGCTTGTATGAGGTGGACAAACCTGCTTCTCTTGTCTCCAGCATTTAATCACCTCTGTATTTTGACTGAAGAAGCCTGCTGAGCAGGCCAAACATCTCGATAATAAGGATACCAAGGTAGACAGTGAGTGAAACATTCTGCCTAGTAGAGTAATTGAAGCAAAAACCTTGGGTAGCTTCAAACATAGGCTGGATAAAAACGAGAGAGAGAGAGAGAGAGAGACAGGCTGGATTTGAATGAGTTAGTAGGGTTATCCAAGCTTATTCCTTGGAAAGCACTGAGAATAGGTTGGGCAAATATTTTTATTAAAGGGTTTGGGTTTGAGAAGAACCTGCCTAACATGGGCCGGCAGGCCTACTAGTGTTCCTCCATTATACTCCTATAACACCCCGGTTTCAATCAGTGGCAGACAATGAGGACACCCCAGGTTTCAAAAGTGGCAGACAGGAAGTCCACCCCAGGTTTCAACAGTGACAGACAGGAAGGCCACCCCAGGTTTCAACAGTGGCAGACAGGAAGGCCACCCCAGGTTTCAACAGTGACAGACAGGAAGGCCACCCCAGGTTTCAACAGTGGCAGACAGGAAGGCCACCCCAGGTTTCAACAGTGGCAGACAGGAAGGCCACCCCAGGTTTCAACAGTGACAGACAGGAAGGCCACCCCAGGTTTCAACAGTGGCAGACAGGAAGGCCACCCCAGGTTTCAACAGTGACAGACAGGAAGGCCACCCCAGGTTTCAACAGTGACAGACAGGAAGGCCACCCCAGGTTTCAACAGTGGCAGACAGGAATAACGAATTACTTTAGGAGTGGCAATGCGGGTTGGTTGGTCTATTATGTTTACAATATATCGACTACACGGGGTCATTAAGGCAGCACGTCACCTGTACACCAGCAGTCAAGAATACTTTAATATCAGAAATAGGGATTAAAATAACTCCTCTCGGTGTATATACCTTGTAGACCAGGGGAAGGGGAGGGGGTAATATAGCCTTGGGGACTGGCTGAGGGGAAATATAGTCATGCAGGGAGAGATGGAGGGGACAGGTTAGAATAGAGTTGGGGAAAAGAGGCAGGGAGAGGTGGGGAGGGGTCAGGGATCACTAGCCTTCACTACTGAATATAGTTCCTACCAGATCAATATGTTGCTGCTCTACTGCCTACATCCACGCTGTGTGTGTCTTTACACACACACACGTGTGTGTGTTTGTTTTATGTTGTGTTTGCGAGGGTCGAGATTCAGCTCCTGGACCAGCATCATTCACTGCTTTGATAGGCATCGCTGATTTGTGACCTCTTG
This sequence comes from Cherax destructor, assembly GCA_009830355.1. NCBI lineage: Eukaryota > Metazoa > Arthropoda > Malacostraca > Decapoda > Parastacidae > Cherax > Cherax destructor. The sequence goes on from WNWK01009239.1 coordinate 74,118, forward strand.
GGCCTGATTATATCTACTCTTAAAGCTGTGAACTGAGTTTGTCACCGCCGCTACAGCACTCAAGTCACTGCACTTTTCAAAAATTCTGACACTTACATCCTTATGGCTCATCTGTGTCTTCAGCTTCACCGCTCATCTCTTGATACAGGTTATCTTAACTCAAAGTCTGTTCCTTATGTGGTTGTACAGTAACTCTGGTTTATTTCTTTCATATTTCCTTCTTGTTTTACTGTAATCGTTCCTAGCTCTTTTTGTTTTCCTAATTTCAGTAGTTTCCTAGTTCTTTCAAGTTCTTGCACCTTCCCTTAGCCTCTCTACATTCCTGATTGAACCATAGGCTCTTTCTTTTTTCATATTTTCTTCATATTTGGTACGAATCTTTCCATTGCTTCTTCGCACTTTGATTACCTTAATCATATCTTCTTCAGTTTTGCCATCCAATTACCTTTCCTACTGCACCTCTCTCATATAATTTGTAATTACATTATAGTCCCACTGTTGTAGTCCCATTTCCTTTTACTTCCTCCGTTTCTTTCTCCATTCCCATTTCTACCAGGTACTCAAAACGTAGTGTACTACATATTCACTGACATCTAGTGAATCCCCATAATTACTTTTAGATGTCATATCTATTTTGTTTGAAAACCAAATGAAGTCTCACAGGAACATGTAAACGATTATGGTAATGTCAGATGATTATCACTTAGAAAACACAATAAGTGACAGGGTAGATAATGAGAACTTTCAAAACAAGAGAAATAATGACAATGATGACACTTTTCAAATCACTTGTGTTCTCTGGTTATAATGTTTGGTGTTGACGGTTCTGGTCGAAGCAGGAGATCAGAGCTGGAAAATATAGAGATCGTTTATTGTAAGCCCGCATAGAGTCAATAAAGCATTTAAAATACTCCTCGACCTGGAATGTACTCTGCAGCGAAGAGAGGAGAGATACCTGAAAATATATACAAGAAGGATACCCTAGAAATTAGTCCAAAATCTACAAAATAACATATTGGATTGAGAGATATATAGGACCAAGAGTAAAATAATTTCCAGGAAAAAGCAGGGGCGCCATAGGCATAATAAAAGAACACTATCAACATCCGTGAACCTCGACTATTCAACCTGCTAAACCAGGCTATGATGGATAAGCAGGCCAGTAGACCAAAAATATCAACAGCCTAAATCCCCACCAGTGCCTAGAGAAGCTGAATACAGAAGCATACAAGGTATGTATGAAGCACGTACCATTGAGGAAACCCAGAAGAAGATCAGATATAGAGAGAGAGCGTAGGAGATGGTACAGGAGAAGAAAACGGGTTACTGAATTGCTGAAAAAACAGTTATGTTGCAACAGAGGAGAGATAGCCTTAACCGAGAGATCACGGAATTAGAGCACAAACTTAAGATGTCATACCTGACAGAAGAAGTACAAAGGGAACAAAGAGCCATACAGGATATTGCAAGAAACCCAAAATATTTCTACTCCTATGCAAAATCCAAGCTAAGAACTACCTGTAGAATTGGACCATTATTGAGAGGAGATTCGTATACGGACGATGAACAGGAAATGAGTGAAATTCTAAAAGAACAGTATGAGTCAGTGTTCAGCAACCCACTAAATGACAGCAAGGTAGAAAATGCAGAAATATTTTCACTCCAGCAGAAGGCTGCGCAGACCACCTAACCGACATTAGTACAAATCCCATAGATTTCGAAAAAGAAATGGCCAACATGCCCACTCACTCAGCACCTGGACCAGATTCATGGAATGCTTTATTTATAAAGCAGTGCAAAGTACCATTAGCAAGAGCCCTTAGTATTCTGTGGAGAAAGAGCTTAGATCTAGGTGAAATTCCAGAGGCCTTAAAGAGTGCAGACATAGCTCCTTTGCATAAGGGAGGTAGTAGAGCACTAGCTAAAAATTACAGACCAGTAGCCTCACTTCTCACATCATAAAAATCTTTGAAAGAGTGATGAGACGGCAGATTACAAAGTTCATGGACCAGCACAACCAACATAACCCGAACCAGCATGGCTTTAGAGCGGGTCGATCATGCCTGTCACAGCTGCTGAACCATTATGACAGAATTACGGAGGCATTGGAGGACGACCAAAACGCAGATGTGATTTACACAGATTTTGCAAAGGCGTTTGACAAATGCGATCATGGAGTGATAGCGCACAAAATGAGGGCCATAGGCATTACGGGGAAGGTAGGCAGATGGATTTTTGAGTTCCTAACACACAGAACACAAAAAGTAGTAGTGAATAGGGCAAGATCCAGCATCAGCGAGGTCAAAAGCTCAGTGCCCCAAGGCACTGTCATGGCGCCTCTGCTGTTTCTCATCCTCATAGCAGACATAGATAAAAACACCCAGCACACTTTTGTATCATCATTTGCAGATGACACTAAAATAAGCATGAAAGTCACTACGGTAGAGGACACTGAAAAATTACAGGAGGACATAAGCAGGGTCTTCCAATGGGCAGTGGAGAACAACATGACGTTCAATGGTGATAAGTTTCAGCTGCTTAGGTATGGAAAAAATGAAGAACTCAAAAGGAACACTATATACAAAACGCAAGAGGGTCACCACATAGAACGAAAGGAACACGTAAAGGACTTGGGAATAATTATGTCTGCTGATCTGTCGTTTAAAGACCATAACAAGACAAAGATCACAACAGCCAGGAAGATGACGGGGTGGGTATTGAGAACTTTCAAAACAAGGGAAATAATGCCGATGGTGACACTATTCAAATCGCTAGTGCTCCCCACTTAGAATACTGCTCAGTGCTGACGGCCCCGTTCAGGGCAGGAGAAATATCAGAGCTGGAACAAATTCAGAGATCGTTTACGGCTCACATTGAGCCATTGAAACATCTAAATTATTGGGAACGCCTTCAAGTCTTGAACATGTACTCATTGGAGCGGAGGGAGAGAGATACATGATAATATATACATGGAAAGTACTTGAGGGCCTGGTCCCAAATCTGCACACTGCCATAACAACATACTGGAGTGGAGATATGGGAGAAAGTGTAAAATAAACCCAGTGAGGAGCAGGGATGCAGTGGGGACAATACAGGAGCACTGTATTAACATCCGGGGTCCCAGACTATTCAACATCTTACCAGAAGATATCCGAAACACGGCTGGAACCAGTGTAGAAGCCTTCAAGAGGAAACTGGACAAATATCTTCATTGGGTGCCAGATCAACCAGGCTGTGATGGATATGTGGGGAAAGCGGGCCTCCAGCAGCAACAGCCTGGTTGACCAGGCAAGCACCAGACGAGCCTGGCCCATGGCCGGGCTCAGAGAGTAGATACTCTCGAGAACTCTTCAAAGGTTCAAAGGTAAAGGTAAGCCTGGTTGATCAAGAAACAAAAATCCTGCCAAAGACCTGTCTGCGACGGTGCAAAATCTCTAAACCGGTCACAGGCATATAACAGATATATGACCTATCCTTTCTTGAAACAAACCTAGTTATCTCCCAATCCCTTACCCGTTTAGTGCTTCCCCGTGAATATAATAATTGGCAATCGCATATTAACAGGTTAGAACATCTTTAATAATTATAAGGTACGGCAGTTTTAAACATAAAAACAGCTTGATATCATTATCAGTATATATAAAACAGGTACAGACTAAGCTTGGTTTTACCCACGAACCAATCCAGTTACTCGTGAACATTCGAAGAAAATGGTCACGAATATCTGGTCTATATAGAAAATGGATTCTTGGCAGTACTTATGTTTCTGGGATAGACAATTAAAACCAAGCGATTGCAGTGAAATGGTAAGAAAATATGACTAGTAACTGCAGTATTTGGCATTCAAAGAATGACATCTGTTTCTTTGTGTTGCGAAGAGCAAGTTTTATGAACTAGGAGTCTCTGGAAAGACGCAGATTAAGGGGGGATACCAGTGTAAATATTAAAACACAGGAATAAACGAAAGAACATATAAATAAAGTGATGAAAATATCTAACCAAGACATAATTTGCAGCGGACTAAATTAAAAAAAAAATTATTTAGAAAGGATGTAGGGAAGTACATACTACTTTGGCA